>CM046424.1:18818898-18913734 GCA_025506505.1 Flaveria sonorensis
GTTCGTTTAGTGTCTAGAGAGAGTGAAAGAGTTGTTTGTATATGGCGAGGTAGAGAGAGAGAGAGAGTCAAGAGGTAAGGTGATGTCTTGGGCCTTCGATGGTGTTAGGATAGGTTGTGTGCAATGACAAGAAAGGGTGAGGGATGGTGCTGTTAAGTGATGATGCTTATTGTAGGTGTATATGTGGGTTAGAGTGGTGTATGGTGGTGGGTCTTTAAAGGGAGCCAAAAGGGTTATTGGGGTGGTGATATGGTGGTGTTAGGGTGGTGTTATGGTGGGGTTAAAGTGGTGGAGTTGAAAGTTCAGAAAGGTGGTCAAGAAGGGTGCGGTGATGGTGACTGTCGTTGTGTTGTTGTATGTACGTATGGGATGTATGCATGGCCTTTTAAAAGGGATAGCCGAGGGTGATGGTTGGCTGGAGTTGGCGGCAAGGTAAGGGTGGGGGACGGTGGTGATGATGGCCGGTGGTGAGGTGGTAGCCTTTAAAGTTTTCTTGGTTGAAGAATGCAAGGTGTAGCCTTGCTTGCATCTTCATCTTTTATTGTTCTAATCTTAAAGGATAAGTCTATATTAATAGATTTAAAAATTCAGGTAATTAGAAGTTTATTAGTTAAGTTTATTTGATTAGGTAAGATGATTCGAGCAAGTTAATCTAGTAAATTTAAGTTGAGGTTTATATAATTAGAGTTGGTTATAAGTTGATAAAGGAGTAGGTTTTGTATGTGTTTTGGTTAAAAATAGGGTTGTTTTAAGGTTTTTTAACAAAGACTATTAGTTTAACTTTTGAACATTGTGTATACGTTGTACTAACATGTGATCTTATCTTTTGAACTTATTATTAAACAAAAATATTAAAACCTAATAATAATTTAACTTAATAAGTTAATAACGGCTGAACTTATGGTTAAATGAAAAACAAGAAGGTTAAAGGTCATATATATATATATATATATATATATATATATATATATATTTATTAATATATATATATATTTATTAATATATATATATATATATATATATATATATATATATATATATATATATATATATATATATATATATATATATATATATATATATATATATATATCAGGGCTGTCATATTTCTCCCCACCTTAAAGGAATTTCGTCCTCGAAATTATTGTTTACTAATACCGTTTTTGATTAATGTGTTCCACTCTACTCGAGGGATGTGGAAGCGCTTAGCTAAATAATGGTATCATGAGGAACCGACATTCTAGAATTAAGATGAATAGGTGAGTAGATTGCTTACGAGTATGTTTATCCATTTCCATGAGTTAGATTGAGACTCAAAAATCACTCCAGGGTTGACTAGATACTTAAAGATGTCAAATCTGCATAGCACTTCTCAGTAACCTAATCAAATACCATTTCATTATATGTATACCATAACTTTTAGAATTGAAAGTATCTGATAGTTAATTGGTTAATTTCAGTTCATGTTATTTACCAATAAAGGCAAGTGTTCTCCTAACTTGTACTTTGTAAACATAAATATTGAAGTTGTGAGGCGTTGAAAAGCTTGTTCAAGCATACCAGTTATGCCAAAAGATGTTCAACTTGTTTGATGGCATAAGGCATGCATTACCTTTTTCCTTTATTACTTTATCATTCCATTCAGTTTCATCGTAACACATCACAACATCCCTTAAGATAATCATCATATTTCTATTGGGAATTTCCATTCTAGAAGACCTAACCTTATCTTCGATAGCATCCATATAACTCATGTTTTGTTAAAAGTCTGGTCATGAAGTAAGTAGTTTCTAACCAATCCAATTTTCATATAAGTTGAATGTTTTTCAACAATATGGAAAGATCAGATATTCATTTCAAGTTCCAAGGTAAGATGTTCTGAATTTCATTCTATAGGATGTCTAGAAAGAAGATAAGAACAGTTTCTTATTCTAATGTTAGTTTATTACGATAGGGTTTCTCTTTTACCTGATTATGTATTCTTTATCTTATTGTAGTAGAGTTATTGGTTATAATTCCTATGATCGAAGATTCAAAATCTCGAAGTTCCTCATTGATATATCTTGAAAAGTTTTTTTTTACAGTAATAACTAAACTTATATTATTAAAAATGTTATATAAGATTTTTGTTATTTAGTCTTAACATTATAGGTAAATACATTAAAGTTTAGACCTTTGAACATAAGATAGTATTAGGTGACAATTATTATGTCATACTTGACAGTTTTTCACTTGTCATATGTTTTCAGTTCAATTAAAATGTTCTGTAACTTTTGGTCACCATTTATATAGATACTTTGTTTCTAAACTTCGAATGCTAAGATCTTCATTGTTACGTTTTGGATACATAACACATAATAGGATTTGCTGGAACTCATATGTACCTGTAAATTCACCATTACGTTGCACACCTGTAATCGTCAATTTACCTTACACAATCATTCTAGTTTCCTTCCATTATGTGCTTTAGTTTATGTGTCACGGTGAGTTCATTGTGTTGTATTTGTTCTTATGTGTTTTTATGCTCGTGTAACTAATCCTATGATATTTAGGCAAGTCTAAAGTCTAGTTAATCCAGGCACAAGTCGTAAGTACTTAGTTACTCATATAGTTTCTGGTCAGGCTCATAATCTTGTCAATAAGTTTCAGCTATAGTTCAACAAACGAGGTACACAACCATAATAAGGAGCAAATCAAGTAAAAGGCATATACAGCCAAGTAAAAGTATTAACACAATAGTATTGCTCCTTGATGTGCAATAATGTAGCTAGTTGGTATTTACAATCAAAGTTTATGCACACCTATGTCAAGTGTCACTATAAGGTAAAATCCTTAACAGTTATGTCTTAACGTTTCACTTAACCAAAGATGGGCAAACCCAAGGTATCATATCAAGTCATAGCCTAGATTTTCTCAAAATTTTGTTGGCTACAAGTGTTGATTCCTTACGTATCTCAGTTTAAAACCTAGAAATTTCACATGTTTCCTAAGATTTAAAGAGTTTGAGCTTAAGGTTATAGTTTAGGTAAAACCTAATTCTCTATAACCAATGGCACTGATACCACCCTGTCACACCCCCGCTTTTAGCACACAGCGGAAGCAATGAGAGGGCGAATAGACTGAATATCAAGAACAACATTGTTTAAAAGAGAATAATAAAATCTATATTACATCAAATACATTCTTAAATGTTTCTTAATATGGGCTTCTACAAATTGATACAACTACTATGTGAGATTCTTCAATATGTATAACTAGCTAAGATATCTTTGATTTTCGGTTCCTGAAAAGCATACTAAAAGTGTCAACGGAGTCTAACACGTATGATGTCAATTAAATAAGTCCACAACCAACCCTGCCGGTTATCCAGTCCCCATCTAATATGGATTGAATTCTCAAATAGCAACACCCAAACTGTCAAAGAATAAGCATATGCAGATAATATATCACGTAGACACTACAGGCTCAGCAGCACCGAATGTCCCAGTGTTTGTTTGCCTATACATAGGACACACTATGCGTGGGGGATTCCCCAAGTAGTACTACCCATACGATCCGTTGGTTCTACCCAGAATTAATGGTTGTGTATGTGACAACCCGAGTTTTCAGGTTAACCCCGTTCCCTTAACCTAACCTCTTTCCATTATGTTATGATTAATTAAATAATAATAATTAGTTATGTAAATAAATGATTGTTATTATAAACACCAACTAATCATAATTAACTTTTACTAACTAGACTCAATTTACTTAATAATACAAATTAGGTATTAGAGGGGTTAGTTGTGTCATTTTGCAAAGCATGGCCTCTCTTATAAACTATGAAACACCCCCCATCGATCCCATTGCTACCATCAACCCTAGAGCACCATCTCTCGCCTAACTCCCTCTCGTCTGCACTCCATTCCTGCCGCAAACCCTTCCCCGGCAGTCCCTTGTTCGCACGACGACTTCCCCGACAAAATCTATCGCAACCGCTAGCTTCTAACGATGCTCCGCTGTTAGATCGTAGCCTCTCGTTCACCGTACGGTATGTCCTCTTCGTTAAACTCGAACGTTCTTTACGAATCGATTTCGGTATTGACTATTGTATGCAGTTCGGTTGAAGCCGTGAGCGTGTATATGTATTGTTCATGATCGAGTGCCGCTTAGGAAGGTTTCTGTTTATCATGTATGCGTTGTGGGGTATGTATGTTCATGATCTTGTAGGTGTTCATGTGTGTATATGTATCTATGTGTGCATGGGAATATATATATAGATATATATGTATAGCTGTGGTGTGTGTTCTGCGTAGTTGTTGTATTTATGCTTTGGGCCGTGGATATGCTTGTGTATATGGTTATGTGTGCACTGTGTGCATTGTGTGTGCATGTGTGTGCGCTGTGCGTGCGCTGTGTATGTATGTGTGTGTGTGATGTGCGCTGTGTGTGTATGTGCACTGTGTGTGTATATGCACTGTGTATGTTTATGTGCGCTGTGTGTATGTGCGCTGTGTATGTGTATGTGCGCTATATGTGTGATATGCGCTGTGTGTGCGCGCGCACTGTGTATGTGTGATGTGCGCTTTGTGTGTGTTTTAGTGTGTGCTGTGTATGTAGGATTGTGCTCTGGGTTTGGTGCATGGGTTTTGTGGGTGCATCGAATATGCATTATGTTGTGTTTATGGGCATGTGTTTAGGTATAGCTAGCTTGGGTTTGGCCAATGTGTTGTTAATAGGCGATGGTTCATGAATGCAAGGTGGGTGTAGTGAGTGTGGGTATTATGTGTGTGTGTATCATGTTTATACTAGGGTGTCTGTACATAATATATAAAATATTATATGTGTGAATATAATAAGTATTCATATATGTATGTTTGTGTGTGAAATGTATACATATTGTGACATCCGGTAATTTTCCGTTTCCAAACTCCGTTAGTTCCGTTAAGTCTTGCATACACGTGTCGTGAGCACACACTGGTTGTCGTTGAACGTTGGTGACTTAATAATAATTAATAATGATAAATAGATAATTATTTAACTAATAATGTTGGTTATTAGTTGTGCTTATGCGATTTAAATATTATTTGTGAATTTTATCGCGTAACATGGAAACGTGTTATATTTATTTCATGTGTTTTGTGACAAATGGAAATTATGCATGGTTATTATTTGTGATAATATTTGTATTTAGTAGTTAAAAACTATTTAAAAAGTGTTTAAAAGAGTTGTCTTTTTATAAAACACAAATTACAAGGTTTAAATGGTAAATATGATAAATTAAGTTACAAAATGCAAAGTTAAAACCCTAAACACCCTAGTTCGGCCGCGACTTCACCCATTGCACCCCCACACATCGAATTTCAGCCAAGAACAAGCATCCATCATTGATTATGGTTGATTCCAAGCATTAGAACACGATTTGAATCATCAATTACAAGCCATACACGTTTAAAGGTTAGATTTTTACATGTTTTGATGGTTTTTCACTATGGCCGAAAGTTCTAGTCGAAATCTGCAATTGGATATTAATTCTTGATTGTTTGATGATGTTATGATGTTAGTTAGATTGTGTAGATGTTAGTTAACATTGATTATGCAAGAAAGTTACGTTTTTGATGCGTTGTTCATAGGTTACTAATAATAGTAACTTTATTTGCATGAATGATATGATTTGATGATGAATTGATGTTGTTAATGTGTTTATGATGATAATTGGGTGTTAGATTGATGATACGAATGCTAAAAACCTAAGAATGAATGTTGTAGTTCATAGATTACCAAAAGTGGAAACTTTTGATGTTGAATGTTGATGAATCATGATGAATGTGATGTGTAGAACATGTCTAGATGATAATTTGAGTTGGAATTGGTATATTATTGATGAATTTATGAATGTCTTGTGTGTTTGATAGATTTTGGGATGTGCTTTCCCAAAAGGGAAACTTTATTCGCACAAATTCTTGGATATGAGGATTTGAGCATGTTTGGGACATTAGGATCATGTTGGCATGTTCATGGATGATTTCTAAGGTGGTAGAATGTATTGTTTGGGTTGTATGAATGTTTAGTTGGTTAGTTATCTGATTTGGCGTGTTTGTGGGAATTCATGGTAATGGGTCATATGGGTATGTTAGGACTATTGTTGGTTTGTGGTTGATCATGATTGAACATTTTGGATGACATGATTTTCTGTTAAATGGTATGTTGATGATCATCATACACGCATGCGAATCTGAGGCCCCTAGTTAGTAGGATTGGCAGGGTTTAGGGTGTGAAGTCATGAGTGGCTTCACATGGCATGCTGTGCATGATTTGATTCTATGTATGATGCATTGGTTGTGTTGTAGCTATGTTGAGCATGATAATTGTTTGAGATTCGCATGACTTGTATGATATCTGGCTGTATGATGATTTAGGTAGTACATGTGGGTAATGAAGTGTCATATGTGATCAGTTTGTATGTTAATCATGTGTGATGTACTGTTATGCTTATTTGAATGGAATTTCACCTATAATGTCACCAACGGGTCAAACGGTTCAACTAGGTCAAATGTGTCTTGTCTTTCTAAAACCTTGAGTTCTTTGGTTTGTAGAGCACTTAGGGTTTCATTATGATTCTGTGTACACGTACTTATGTACTCATGTGTTCTAGGTGACCTCTGAGGGTTGTCTATCCACTCTTTCTTGTCAAGTTAAGCATTAAGTAATTTCTTACGCGCATCAGGTGAGTTCATGCCCCACTCTTTTACATACTCTCTTTTGGGGGAGATAGCATACTGGTTTTACAAACGCTTACTTTATATGAGTTGTGTATAGTATGATATAGTGTTGAATACCATGAAAGTCCTCACACTTTCGGATTGTTAATAATGATGATTAGCGGGTAATCTTGGGTAGTACTACTTGGTCTGACGAGCCCCACCTGTGCGACTCGAGGTCAAACAGGTGCAATTTTATCCTAACGAACATTGTCACGACCTGGTAAGTCGTGGCAGGAGGCAACAAACGTAACACAGTCAGCTTCAATCGCGAAATCACTATGATTATTACTATTTGTTTATAGACTAGCTATCTATTACAATACACTTATATTTTGCAACTGTTACTGTTTTATGATTAACACAAACTCTTGAACTCACCAACCATTGTGTTGACTCTTTTAGTAAGCTATTCTCAGGTTAAGGTTGCCATTGCCTAGGAGCACATTACACGGGTCAGCATCATTGGACTGTCTGCATGTTTGAAAACATTATCTTTGGTTGAGTTGTTTAAACATTATGCTTTGGTTTTGCATAATACTTGGGCGCGTTTGTTTGCGCATTTTGGTTCATGTTACATTTTTTGGGTTTTCTGCTTTATTTAACGCTTCCACAGTTTTTAAAGTTAAACTTTGATTTGAATGTTTGTGCATATAGAGTCGTTCTGAGTAACTAATGACTGAGATCCTGGTATGTCACACGCCTCGCGGTAAAACCACGCACGTGGATTTTGAGGGTGTGACACATATAGTGTTGGAGGGTGAACTCATATGCATATAGAGTATCGTATGAGTATTTCAAATGGGTTTTCTTTTATTATAAAAGGGTCGTATGGTTAACATGTATAAAGGGTGCATATGATCATAATAATTGGGTTTCTATACATGTGATGTGAATTGAGACTTGGTGGTGTTAATTCCTAACGCGAACCCGTAACCGAGTCGTGGAACGCGAAACTATATAATTCAACTAACTTAAGTTAATATACATATATTAATGAAGTGTTAAATATGCGTTCAGGTTTTTCGTTAATCTAACTACTTGTGCTTGCATTATTGAACTGCTGTGCTTATAAGGTGAGTTTACAGCCCCACTTTCATACTATACTCTCTTTTGGGGGAGAGAAACATGCTGGTTTTCATAAACTGTAAGGTACTTTAGATTGGTAATACTGCATATACTGGTTTACTATTATGATACCACTACGCCTCATTCAGACCGTTAATATGGTATTAGCAAGGTGATTGTTAGTAGATCTACTGGGTTTGACAAACCTCGCCCGGGTAGCTTGACTGGAGGTCAAACGGGTGAATGGTTAGCCTATTCTACTGTGTTGTGGTATGGTATCCACAGCCGGGGCATTCATTACATTATTACTATCAGCTCGGTCGTGAAATTCATACACATAGTGACTTGTTGTAGGCTAGCTACCTACTATATGCTTTGATTACCTTATCTGGTTCTTATTACTATTACACACTTTTTTCTGTTAAACCTATGAACTCATTAGTCTTTGTACTGATCTTAGCATGTTTTCTCTCATGTCATTGATGGAGCACATTTAGGAGCACAACATCTGCATTTCATGTTTTAGTTTTATTTAAACTGACCATCTGGGTTATTTATATACATTTACCAAACTTAAACTGATTTAGGCGCGTGTTTGCACAGTTTATCGATTGTTTAACTATTTTTCTAAATTCACTTTCGCAATACTTAAACATGATTGGTTTGTTTCACCACTATTAAGTAACTTATATGTTTTGCAATTATCGAGTAGTTTAGTGTAACTGGTGCTTATCTGAGATCCTGGTTATGTCATACGCCTGACGGAAAAACCCTGTTGGTATATTTTAAGGGTGTGACAGGTTGGTATCAGAGCCAGGTTATAGCGAACTAAAATGTGCATTCATTTGCATTGCATTTTAGAATATTGCTAGATTTGCAATAGTTACACACACGTAGATTATCAAGTTATACTTGCTTGTTTTGCTTGCTTGAGAATTGTTTGCTTTGGCATATTCCTATGAGCGTTCGACTACAGGGATGGTGTCTTCATCTTCTTATGCTAAGTCTAAGGGGAAAATGCCAGTTCGTCCTGATTCCTCGTTGTTACCGCATGTTCCTTAGCGCGGGTGACTCTGAGTTACTGAGAGTCACGAGAAGGTTAATTACGATTAATGATTTACCATACCTTTTACATCATACTTTTTGGAATCGGATACTGACAGGATCAGTGATCTAAGTTTGATCAATTAGAGTTGAATTGCAGTGGAATTAGAACAAGAATTAGACAAATATAGCAAGAACACAATAGATATTCAATGGAACAGTACACGGTTATAGAGAAAGAGGGTTTTCTGCAAAAGGGATAATATCATTCATGCACAAATGCTTCGGTATATCAGCCGCTAAGCTTCGCAGGTTACAATTAGGTCAACATTCCTTATATAAAGGAATGTGACGTCTGCTGATGTAACTTGATAGTGACATTTAACAGAATTATTACAAACAACTGAAAGTAAGCAAACTACTGAGAATGTTCACAACAACTGAGAACATCTCAGAGTATGCTAAGTACAAGATGAAACTAAAACTACTGAAACTACAAGTACTGATTACAAGAAGCATAAAACTACTGATTACAAAAGAACTGAAAGGAAAATATAACTACTAAAAGGAAACCATCACAACTACTGAAGAGGTCTTCTTCAGCTGTTGTGACAACATCTGAAACTTGGTCTTCAGTCTTTGTCTTCAGCTTTTGTCTTCAGACTTTATCTTCAGTTCTTTAACTTCAGACTTTGTTATCAGTTGATGTCTTCAGCTGTTGCAGACTACTTCAGTTGTTGTAATGTCTATGGGACTTAAAGGTTTTTTCTGATCAGGCTCATTGGTTCTTTTGGTCCAACAAACTCCCCCTGAACCAATGCAGCCAAAACCTTTAAGCTTATTGAGGTCCCACTTATTCTTGGCAGAAATACTCTCTTGATCAGCTTCAGAGATATCAGATAAGCACAGGCCAGGGAATAGGTTTCAGTAGATGTGAATGTCAAAGGATGGAAGGGAACTCTGTCTTGGGGAACTGGACACAGAGCTGTTATCCCAACCATGAAACCTACTTCCTATTGATGAGTCTATAAGACTCTCTGACGTAGGCCTCAAGGAGAACAACTTGTTCCTCCTTAGTGAGTTCTTCTGCTTCTCCTTCGAAGAAGAACTCTGGGCCATAGTACTCTGATAGGTACTTTACTGTCTTTCCATTTTTCAACTCAACAGTTGTTATCTCTCTGTAAGCAAATTCATCTGGGTGAGTCCCTTCTAATAACAACTGGAGTTCATTTTTCTTGATCTCTTCAAGCCTCTTGTATAACAACCCCTTCTTGACCATTTTGTTCTCCATTAGAGTTTGAGGGGTCATCTTTGACTTGTAGGCTCTCTTGAAGTCTTCAAGTATCTCCCAGGGTGAGACTACAATGGCCAACATAATAACAGCATCTATGGTCTTTCTCACTTGGCCATTGTATCTACTTGGTATGGATTTCTTATGAATTCTAGAACTAACCCTGGGGTCTGGCCAAATCCTTACTCTCTCCTTTTGATATTGAAAGGTATGCCTGAGAGCATACAGCCTTTGAGCGTGTTTCTTCATGGCTTGTATAGATGATGACTGAGGAAACTCTTTGTCAACCATCTTCAAAAGTTGCTCATCGTGCTGTTTCTGCTGTTCTTCTTCTTCAATCTTAACTTTCACCATTTGCCTCTGAAAGTCTGGTGTGATCATTTGTTGACTTCTGGGCTCAGGTATTTTTAGAACAGCAGAGATTGGCAGACTGTCTTCTTCATCATCATCTTCTTCTTCTTCTTCTTCCATCCTCAACACCCTTCTCCTCCTTCTGGGTGCATCATTGGATGTGGTTTGAGGTGGTTTTTGGGGTAAGGGAGTTGGTTTTGAGGGTTGAGTTGGTTTAAGTTTAGGTTTAGGGATTGGTTTGGAGAGTTGTGGGGGTTGTTTTTGAGTGGGAGTTTGGGAAGGCTGATCTAGCATTTTTGTGGTAAGTTTGGCTTTGGAAAGCTTGGCCATATCAGTTCTCTTCCCAGCACCTGCTTCATCTAAGGCTTCGATAATCAACCCCTTATTGAATGCTTCAGAAGCACAGATTCTGGTGGTTATTGCCAGAATACTGTCTCTGGTCCATGATTTAATCTCAATTAATGATCTTCCCAAGTATTTTGCAATAAACCTGATCATTATCTCCAACCTCTCCCTTTCCATCACACTGTAACTGGCCCATCTCTCTTGTATCTCTTTAATCTCCAGCCTTCTGATCTCAGTGTCTAATGTAGCTGTATCAAAGCCCTGTCTGAAGAGTTGGTCTATTATTCTGTCCATTGATCTGCTGTGAGCTTCATCAGCTTCTTTAACCAGATCTTCCAATGATTTCTCTTCATCAGGCTTTTGAGTTTCAGCACTTTTCTTTCTCTTGTATGTGATCAGCTGTTTTTCCTTTTCTAACTCCTTTTCTTTCTCTTGTTGTTTCTCATCTTCCACTCTCTTTCTCTTTCTTTCTTTCACTGCCTTAGACTCCCCCTTTTTGGGTGCATTGGGTTCAGGGGTTTGAATGGCAGAAAGCTTCTTTTGCACAGCATCATCAACAAGTGTTTGTAGATTTGAGGAGATCCTCTCATCAATGGCTTTATGCACAATCTCATTGATGATGGGAGTGATGAGAGGTAAGGAATGTTGAAAGGTAGCAACCATCTGCTCAGAGGGGTTCTGTCCCTGAGAGGTGGTGCCAAAAGCAGTGGCTGGTGGCTCAGTTGAGTGTAGTGGCTGAGTGTTTGGTGAACCTTCAGATGAAGGTGCCATCTGTGGGTTTATTGGGGCAGATGGACTTTGATCCTGAGACATTTTGGCAAGCAGTTCTTTGAGTCTGCTCACCTCAGCCTCAAGGATTGTGTTATGGGCTAAGACATCGAAGAAAAAGCCCAGGTCATCATCAGTCTTTGCTGAATCACCTGACCTCCTGATTGAATCAGGATGTACATGCCCTGAGTGTAGATCAGTTGTAGCATGTGCCCCTTGTTCTTGGTTCTGGGGACTTCCTGCCTCAGGACTGAGTCCTTCATCGGCAGTTGCCTCTGGTGAGGTCTTAGAGATGTTACCAACTGCATCCTGTTCATTTGCTGAATCAGTAGAAGTGGCAGCCTCACCAGATGTTCTAACCTCCTCCTCTACACGGGGAGATTGAACATTATAACCCCTGTGCTGTGGGTTATCAGCAGCATTTTGGTCCTCTTCCTCAGCTGTTGAGGTTCTCCCCATTGTAATTGGTTTCTGGGGAGGAGGAGAGGAATGCAGCTGACTCAGCACTTGTGCAACTATAATGGTTGGGCTTTGAGGGGCGGTTGCATTTGGAGATAGGTTTGAAGCAGATTGCACCCGGGGTGACTGGTGCTCTTCAATGGTAACCTTCTCAATTGAGATAGGTTCCAGCATTGTGGTATCCCCAATTATGGTTGCATCAGGATCCTGTTGAGAGGATGCCTGAGCGGCTAGGGCTGGTGGAGTCTTTGACACTACTGGGGGGTTAGAACCAGTAAGTGTTTCCTGTATTGGTGGTACAGGGGCATCCTCAGGGGACTCATCTCCCTGAGTAGCCTTTTTGGGCTTTTTGGTGTTGGGTTGGTGGGGACTTTGGATCTGGAAGTGGAGGCTGTGGGTTCCCGCTGCTTGGGTTTTAGCAGCCGGGCAGCCCCTTTCAGTGTAGGGTCAGAGTTGTGCCTGGAGTATACTTCAGGCAATACAGCCGGAGCAGGGACTCCAAGGCCAACAAGGCCGTCTGATTTTAGCTGATTTAAAATTATGGCCATGAGAAACCTGGGATATAATATCCATCTGTTTGCCACAGGTTTCAAAGCCAGATCCTTTAGTTCCATGAAAACTATCTCAGAAAAATTTAGATTTTGTCGTTCAAAGATAGAGTATAATACCTGTTGCCATCGGGAGGACATCTGATCCCATGAGGAGGTTTTTGATGCAAGGCAGACATTCACCATGTGGAATATAAGACGTTCAGCATCATGGAAGTGCTTCTTCAGAATGGTGGTAGCACTTAAGTCTCCTTCATACCCGTTATTGATGAAAGACATATCAGTTGTGCCTTTCGGGTATTCTGTGACACAGGTGGCATCATGTAGATTTAGGGTTTGTCGAATGATGTCTGGAGTGATGACCACCTGTTTCTGGTTAACCAACGACTGGAGAGTGATTTGGCTATCATTCTCACCAGTTTGCACAGAGACGTTGGTCCAGAATTGGCTTAGGGAATCGGGGTATATGGTAGGATTCAGAAGAAAAGCGGTTCGGTACTGGGAATCTACCATAAGATCGATGGCATTATCAAATTTGTTCCAAAAGGCCGATTTCGAGAGGTAGGCAACACAGTTGTGTCTGGGTTTGAGTTTCATGGTCGCCATTGTTGAGAGAGTGAAGGACATAAAACGGCTAATGAAACGTTTGAAAGTAGTTTAGGTATTTATAGGGTAAGAAAAGGCTGATATAAAACGACTGAAAGTGTTGGTGCTGTCATCAGTTGTTTGAAAACAACTGAAGACCTGGTTTTAACTTTCAGAAGTTGTAACAACTGAAGACTTGGTATTAGTCATCAGTAGTTGTGAAACTACTGAAGACATGGTTTTGGCTTCAGGTGTTGTAAACAACTGAAGATTTGGTGTTAGTCATCAGTAGTTGTAAAACTACTGAAGACATGGTTTTGGCTTCAGTTGTATGAAGTGAAACAGCAGTTGTAGAAACAACTGAAGAGAAAAGTTTCTCATCAGCTGTTGTCGTCAATTCTTAGCTCATCAGCTGTTTCATTCTGACCTCAACACTTATCAGACTTTTTGTCTGATTTTCAGACGTTTCATTGGTCATCAGTACTTATCTGTTATACTGACATCAGTAGTTGTAACTACATCAGTAGTTGTAACCACATCAGTTCTTTTCAACAGATAGAGTACTTCAGTACTTTTAAGTAATTTAGTCTTCAGTAGTTATGAAAACTACTGAGGATAAAAGAACTTATCAGTACTTATTTGTGACAATAGTATACGAATGCTCATCAGTACTTGTTGACTGAGATCATCAGTAGTTGTCACTTATTCTAGCTGCAGCATACCAAGCCTTAACACTAGGTTTTGGAAAGTTGAACTGTCCAAAGGCTTAGTAAATATGTCTGCAAGCTCATCAGCACTAGGAACAAACTTTGGATCAATCAGACCTTTTTCAAAACAATCCCTAATAAAATGGTGTCTGATCTCAATATGTTTGGTCCTAGAGTGCTGGACTGGATTCTTGACAATACAAAGAGCTGAAGCACTATCCATTAGTAATGGAGTCTTAGTCTCTGTAATGCCATAATCCAATAATTGATTCTGAAGCCAGAGTACCTGAGATGTACAACTTGCAGCAGCAATGTACTCGGCTTCAGCAGTGGATGTAGCAACAGATGTTTGTTTCTTACTCTGCCAAGAAACCAAACAGTTGCCTAGGAATTGACATCCACCAGAAGTTGATTTTCTAGTTAATTTACACCCTGCATAGTCACTATCAGAAAAAGCAACTAATTTGCAAGAGTGCCCAGTGGAATACCAAAGACCTAGAGATTGAGTACCTTGCAGATATCTAAAGATCCTCTTGACTGCAATCAAATGAGACTCTTTAGGAGCAGCCTGAAATCTAGCACAAACACAAGTTGCAAACATAATATCTGGTCTAGAAGCTGTTAAGTACATCAAGGACCCAATCATACATCTGTAAAGTGTTTCATCAACAGCTTTACCTTTCTGATCTGCATCCAGTTGTGTGGTGCTGCACATGGGAGTAGAACAGGGCTTACAGTTTTGTAAATCAAACTTTTCCAAAAGACTCTTTGTGTATTTTGACTGATGAATGAAAGTTCCATCAGCCTTTTGTTTGATTTGCAAACCTAGAAAGAACTGTAATTCTCCCATGGCACTCATTTCGAATTTTTGTTGCATCAACTTTGTAAATGCATCACACAACTGTGGATCAGAGGATGCAAAAATAATATCATCAACATAAATTTGAACAAGGAGCTTATGCTGACCCACTTTCTTAATGAACAAAGTTTTATCTATGGAGCCTCTAGTGAAATTATTCTGAAGAAGAAAATTTGACAGTGTTTCATACCAGGCTCTAGGAGCTTGTTTCAACCCATAAAGAGCCTTATCAAGTTTATACACCCAATCAGGATGTTTATTATCCTCAAAACCTGGTGGTTGACACACATAAACCTCTTCTTTTATTTTACCATATAAAAATGCACTTTTGACATCCATTTGAAAAACTTTAAGATTGTGGAATGCAGCATAGGCTAAGAACAATCTAATTGCCTCCAGTCTGGCTACAGGGGCAAAGGTTTCATCATAATCAATACCTTCTTCTTGTGAAAACCCCTGGACAACCAGTCTGGCCTTGTTCTTGACAATTTGCCCATTTTCATCTGTTTTATTCCTAAACACCCATTTAGTGCCTATTGCACACTTACCTGGGGGTAGAGGAACCAGTTCCCACACTTGCTGCTTTTTGAACTGAAGAAGCTCAAGCTGCATGGCATCAACCCATCCATTGTCTCTTAATGCAATATGATAGTTCTTTGGCTCTTGCTGACTGATGAAGAGAGCATAGAAGCAGAAGTTGGACTTGACTTCTAGTTGAGACACCAGCATTGATATCACCAATGATTTGAGACATTGGGTGATTCTTCAGCTCTTGGTACACTATGAGATCTGTGCAAGTGTTTGTAGCACGCTCAGCAGCAACAGATGTTGATCCAGATTCTTGAAACCAAGTATTAGATGGCAAGTCAAATGAAGTAGAGGATTCAGAAATCTCATCAGCATTTGTTGTGGATGGTGCTACTGAAGCTACAGGAACATCAAGTTTAGTAGACTCAGGCAGTTGATCACTAAACTTGAATAGGTGAGTACTGGGATCATCATCAACATCAGTACCACCAGATGGATGACTAGCTGCAGAAGGTGATGAATTCACATGATCTGCAACAGCTGGAGGCTGATAAGGAACATATTGCAGTATGTCCAGATCAAACAACTCCACAGGGTTTTGTGATTTTGTCCTTAGGAGATTCATTGAACTTCACATGCAAGGTTTCTTCAACCATCTTTGTTCTGCAGTTGAACACTCTGTAAGCCTTGCAAGTGGATGAATACCCAACAAAATACCCTGCATCCACCTTAGAATCAAACTTTTGGAGTTGATCCTTTGTGTTGAGAATGTAACAAGGACACCCAAATGCTCTGAAGAATGAAATTAGAGGAGCCAAATGATGTAGAACTTCATAAGGAGTCTTCATCAACCTCTGATTCACTAAAGCTCTATTTTGCACATAGCATGCTGTGTTGACAGCTTCAGCCCAAAAGGTCAGTGGCAAACCAGAGTCAGCCAACATGGACCTTGCAGCTTCAATTAGGGTCCTGTTCTTTCTCTCCACTACTCCATTTTGTTCTGGAGTCCTTGGGATGCTATACTGCCTCTTGATTCCTTTTGAAAGGTAGAAATCATCAAGTGTATGGTTTCTAAATTCAGTTCCATTATCACTTCTTATACACTTGACTGATAGGGAATACTGCTTCTCAACATACAACACAAAGTTAATAATTGTCTGAGCAGCCTCATCCTTTGAATGCAAGAAGAAGGTCCATACAAATCTGGAGTAATCATCCACAATTACCAGACAGTATTTCTTCTTTGCCATGCTCATTACTCTCACAGGACCAAAGAGATCCATGTGCAGTAATTGCAAGCAGGCAGTGGACTTTGGTTCTTCTATAGGAGGGAATGAAACTTTGTGTTGTTTTCCTTTTAAACAAGCAGTGCAGGTTTCATCACAGTGGAACTCCTTTATTGGTAGACCTCTCACTAAACTATTGTGGATCAGCTGATTCATGTTTTTGAGATTAACATGACCCAGCCTTCTATGCCACAGTTTAGATTCCTGAGGAGAGGCCTTGGAGAACAGGCAAGGATGACCTTTTAAATCAATCTTCTTTGACAAATCCAAGGCATATACTCTTCCTATCCTGTTGGCCTTCAGGAGAGTATGTTCATCCAATACCTTGTCAATCAGCCTCAGAACTTTGGAAGACAGAATCCGGCAGTTCTGGCTTGTGAAAAGTGCAACATGCCCTTTATCACACATCTGACTGACACTCAGTAGATTATACTTGAGATTCTCCACATGGTTAACATCATCAAATCTGATTTCTCCATTTGACACAAATCCTTTCCCGATGATGTAACCCTTAGCATCATTTCCAAATGAGACAAATCCCTTCTTTCCTTGAGAGTAGTCATTAAGAAGAGAACTGCTCCCAGTCATATGCATAGATCCTCCACTGTCTACATACCAGATGCTTCTTTGGCATGCTGAAGAACCCTGCATTTATCATAAGAAACTAGTTAGCTTTAGAGACCCAAACCTTTTTGGTTTTGGGTCTGTTTTCATCAACAGATTTAACCATAACTTGTTTCTCATGATTAACAGCTGATGAAGGTGGAGATGGTGCTGAAATGGATTTCTTAGATTTGGGCTTGGATTTCCTTTTCAGTGGTTTGATCACAGGTGCATCTAGTTGGTTAACTCTCCCCAACAAATGCTGAACCATCATAACAAGTTGTGTCTGATTTGTTGCTAAAGCCTTCAGCTCATTTGACACATCAGTACTTGTTTTTGATGAGTTCCTGTGACCCACCATTTCCTCCTTCTTGAAATTCACAGACTTAGTCTGATGTTTATCATGAGGAACACTATCAGCTGTTTTCTGATAAACCCCATCCTTCTTTTTGGATTTTGGTGAGGCCTTGGGTTTATCAGTTTGAGATGACTGTGGTACAAACTTGGTCTCAAACTCATTTTTCATTTTATTAAATCTTCTTTAATGAGCTTATCTCTGTTGAGTTTGGAACCCTTTTTGTACCAGCATTCATCAGATAGATGATTGAATTTACCACATATTTCACATGGCTTATTCTTCATCTTGGATTGATCAACTGCTGAAGTGGAAACTACTGAAGGTGTGATCTTCAGTACTTTCCTCCTTTCACTACTTGTGTTAAGTACTGAAGGATCGGTAACAACTGAAGACTTGTTCTTCAGCTGTTCTCTATCCGTCCTGAAAGACCGTATGATAGATTCCTAGCAGTTGTTAATCCTTTTATTTCAGCAGATTTGAAATGCTTTTCAGATGTTGTGACTTGCCCTTCAGTACTTGGAGTACTTTGAGGGACAACATCTGAATTGCTCAGCTTCATGTGTTTATCAGCATTTAAACCATCAGGCAATTGATTTGCTGAGATCTTAACACTGACTTTATCCTCTAATTTTGTATTATCATTTGAGGATGAATCACATGATGATGTGGTTTGGAAATTACTTTCACCTTCAGATTTTACTATTGATTTTGAAGTAAAATCAGTAGGTGGTGCAGTATGATTGTAACCTATTCCAAACTTCACATTTGAAGCTGTTTGCTTGCTAGAAGCATTTCAAATCCCTTGCAGGATGTTACCCAGCGGTCACACTCAACTTGGGTAGCTGCAAGTGTCTCTTTGAGACTTCTGTGGTTCTCAAGTATGACCTCTACCTTAGCCTTTTCATCATTAAGTTGGCATTTAAGCTTGTAAATCTCATCATCTTTGTCATTAAGAGCAGACTCATACTCAGCTTTTCTTTTGGAAATAGTTTCTCAAGCTCAAGATTTGATTGATTAAAGCTACATTTGCCTCTCTAATAGAGACAAAGGCAGCTATGCATGATTCAGAACATAACTTGGCTTTAGCCTCAGACGATACCTGGGTTACCTGTGAAGATGATGCATTGGAGCAGGAACCCTCAGTAGACTCCAGGGCCATGAGAGCAAGATTCCCAAAAGGATGTTCACCACCATGTTGACCAGCACCAGCAAATAATTGCTCATTGAAACCAGAAAGGTCATCTGGTAAGCTGCTCCAGTTAACAACTCCTGGTGTGAAGAAGCTGTGATGAGGTTGAGATTGTGATGGAGATGGTTGAGGCTCAGGTAGGGCTTGAGGTTGTTGTGCTATAGGAACTTGAACTGGATTTGGCTGTGGCATGTAATAGCAGGGATATGGATATGGCATTAGACCCTGAGGGACAAAATATGCAGGAGATTGAGGTTGTGAGTGATGACCAGAACTAGCAGGATGTTACCCTTTGTTTTGTGAACTATTACTTGGAAAAGTCACAAAGGGTGCAGAGGAGTTAGATCCAGTTGATCTACACTCTCTTGCAAAGTGCCCAAGCCTGTGGCATTTGTGACACCTCAACTTACTCTTGTCAAAACCAACTTTGGTTTTGCCAGAGAGTCCTGGAAATTTCCTACCAGTTCTCTTGTAGAACTTTTGAGATCTGATATTGATCAAGGCCATTTGGCTCAAAATATCCATCTCTTCTAAATCATCATCAGCAATACCCTTCAAATCATCCATGATAAAGCATAAATTATCACTATTACACCCAGAATGACTGTCAACAGCAACAAATGCATGATCAGAACTGTTTGAAGAGAAATCTATATGCTCATCATAATGGCTTTCTGATCCAGCATATTCTGACTCATGACCGACCAAGGCAGTGTTCCCTGGTACAAAGTCATCAGTGAGCTTTCCTGATGATGCCAGTTTCCTTTCTACTCTATCTCTCTTTCAAATGTAAGCAGTTTCCCATGGAGTTGGGTGAGAGATAGGCTATCCAGATTTGCACTGGAGCGTAGGACAATGGTGTATGTGTCCCATCTCTCAGGCAGTGATCTGAGGAATCTGTTGTTCATCTGGCTGTTAGTATACTCATGCTTGACCATTTTCAGCTCAGAGATCAAGCAGGAGAAACGCTCAAACTGTTGAGTCAGTGTCTCACCCTTCCTATGAGAGAATGTCTCATATTGTTGGGCGAGGATTTCTCTGTTGTTTGCTAAGACCTCATCAGTTCCTCCGAATTGTTCCTTCAAAGCATTCCACAGGTCATGAGCAGTTTCATGATGCATAAGCCCAGAATAGATTTCATTAGGCAGTGCCATGGCCAGAATTCCATGGGCTTTAGCATCAGTCTCAAACAGTTTACGATCTTCATCTAAGTATTGCTCCTTCTTCTTCGGAACCATTTGGTTGGTCTCCGGATTGTTCACCATAGGCTTGTGTGGACCGTGAACCACAGATGTCCAACAACCTTAACTGTTAACAGACAGGTGATGGAGCATTCTTCGTTGCCATATGTTATACTCACTCCTAACCAGCATCGGAGGCTTGGTTGAGGAGCCAGTATTGTGAGGGTCATTAGATGGAGTAGTCATTCTCAGATTCAAACCAATTTAATCAAGTTTCAACAGATTTAGCACAAAAACACAACAAACTCATATGAACCAAGAAGAAACTCAAATTGAATAACCAGAAGCAGCAGAAGATCAATCTCTATAACCAATTCTTGCAAATATGCTAATTCGATCAAACTTTAGATATCGAAATAGCAGTTTCAATGATCAATTGTTAAACCGATCAATGATTAACCTGCTCTGATACCATTTGACAGGATCAGTGATCTAAGTTTGATCAATTAGAGTTGAATTGCAGCGGAATTAGAACAAGAATTAGACAAATATAGCAAGAACACAATAGATATTCAATGGAACAGTACACGGTTATAGAGAAAGAGGGTTTTCTGCAAAAGGGATAATATCATTCATGCACAAATTCTTCGGTATATCAGCCGCTAAGCTTCGCAGGTTACAATTAGGTCAACATTCCTTATATAAAGGAATGTGACGTCTGCTGATGTCACTTGATAGTGACATTTAACAGAATTATTACAAACAACTGAAAGTAAGCAAACTACTGAGAATGTTCACAACAACTGAGAACATCTCAGAGTATGCTAAGTACAAGATGAAACTAAAACTACTGAAACTACAAGTACTGATTACAAGAAACATAAAACTACCGATTACAAAAGAACTGAAAGGAAAATATAACTACTGAAAGGAAACCATCACAACTACTGAAGAGGTCTTCTTCAGCTGTTGTGACAACATCTGAAACTTGGTCTTCAGTCTTTGTCTTCAGCTTTTGTCTTCAGACTTTGTTTCAGTTCTTTAACTTCAGACTTTGTTATCAGTTGATGTCTTCAGCTGTTGCAGACTACTTCAGTTGTTGTAATGTCTGTGGGACTTAAAGGTTTTTTCTGATCAGGCTCATTGGTTCTTTTGGTCCAACAGATACAATACCATTGGTACTTGACTTGGATGGTTCATCGGGAGCATGTTCAGCCTCCTCTTGAATGCTTTCTCAAACGAGAGCTATTTCTGTCATACTTTCTTTACCTACCTTGCCACTTCTTTTCCCTGCCTTGTGGAGCAGGAAATAGCTACACTGGCGGTTATCATAGACATTGGGAGACAACTTATCAGAGTTTACTTACGATAATAGTATCTTACCCATTTAACCTGAGTACATAGACGGTTTCTTGCCCAAGTGTATGTTTTCCTTACTGATTCCTTCATACAACCTTGGTTATTGACCTTTGGTTTAATGGCAATTCCTTGATACTTCTATCATTGATAACACTCTGTACTTGACAAGGTATGTTAGCTCGGGTAGGAGGAACCAGGGGTATCATGGAACAAATTCTCGATTCTCATAAAATTACTATTGATGGCAACAATCTTCATTTCTACGTAAGAAAGTCTCATCTACTCGACTTAAAATCATATACTTGGAACATGAGAGTCTCGATTCTCATAAAACTTCACTATTGATATGGAAACTCCTTCATTTCTACGTAAGAAAGTTCTCATCTACCTCGAGCCTAATGAGATCCATATATGGCATTAGTCCTAGTCCCTATGAGACGTTGCTCTTTCTAGCATTTCAGTGATCGTGCAAAACTATCTATCTACAACGTGCGTGGTCCTCCAAAAGTAGTAATGGAGTGATGATACTCTATGCACATGTATTTTCTAATCATTGGATTGACCTTAAGACTTAGAGTCTTGATAGATTGAACATTCTAGCATTCATTTCATTTGGTATTTATCATATTTCACCGTATGTTACGTTTCCCAATGGTGGGATTCAAATTGGATTTTCCCGGTTGAATACATTTGGCGTATGATCGATTGGCAAGGTGTTATGACGACCCCATACGTTACCTCTCTGTGTTTTTGCTTGCAACAAGTGCATCTAGCATCGCAACGGGCCATGCAATAAGAACCGTCGTGTGAACATCCAAGCCAAGTCACCACAGCCACAAGAGGCTAAAGAGATGTTGTGAGTGTGGACAATATGTGTATTTTAATAGAAACTATCCAAGGCTCAAGAAGAAGTAAAACCGACAGAAATGGTTGTTTCGCCTCAGTATTTTTTTTTTTGATTCGGGTGCCGATAGAAGCTACGTATCCAATAAGCTTAGTAATCTGCTAGGGGTAGTGTATACTGACTTAAGTTCTAAATTTACCATGGAGATAGCTAATGGTAGAACTATAGCGGCTACCCAGGTATATAGCAGATGTAAACTAGGCCTAGCGGACATTCATTCGATATGAACCTGATTCCTGTCACACTCGGTTAGTTTTGACGTAGTAGTTGGGATGGACTGGCTATCCAGAACAATGCTGAGATCATCTGCAAGGAGAAACTGATCAAGTACCCATCTCGGGATGAATTCTTGCGCTTGAAGGTGACAAGACTGGTGCTTAGTCGGCATCATCTCTGAAGGCCCAGAAATGTCTTCGGAAAGGGCTTTTGCTTTATTGGCATTAGTTATAGAAATGAAGGTGGATGAAAAGTGTATTGGAGATATTTCAGTTGTCAGAGACTTTCCGGAAATATTTCCTGAAGATTTACTTGGCCTTCCTCCGCACAGGCAGGTAGAATTCCAAATTGAGTTAGCACCTGGAGCAACTCTGATCGCTCGGGCGCCGTACCATTTGGCACCGAACGAACTACAATAGTTGTCTAAGCAATTATAGGAATTGCTTGACAGGGATTCATACGTCCCAACTCTTCACCCTGGGAGCTCTAGTGCTCTTCATGAAAAGAAAGATGGAACCTTCAGAATGTGTATTGACTACCGGGAGCTGAACAAGGTGACGATCAAGAACAAATATCCACTCCTGCGTATTGATGACCTATTTGACCAGTTGCAAGGATCAAGCTACTATTCCAAAATTGATCTGAGATCAGGTTATCATCAGTTACGGGTTCGGGCAGAAGACATCCTGAAGACGGCATTCCGGACTCGCTATGGACACTACGAGTTCGCGGTAATGCCCTTTGGACTGCTGACCTCATGACCCGTTTTTGCAAGCCTTATTTATATAAGTTTCTTATTGTCTTCATTGATGACATACTAAACTACTCTTAGACAAGGAAGATCATGAGGAACACTTGAGAATCATTCTAGATTTGTTAAAGAAGACAACTTTATGCAAAGTTCTCAAATGCGACTTCTGGATGCGGGAAAGTGTAATTTTTTTGGAGTAGGTTTTACGAAAGGGTATACATGTAGATCCTTCAAGAGTTCAAAGCAATCAAGGATTGGCCGGCACCAAAAACGCCTACTGAGGTGCGACAATTCCTTGTTTGGTGGGATATTACAGATGATTTATCAAAGATTCTTAAGGTTGGCACAACCTTTGACCACCCTAACTCATAAGAGAACCATCTACAATGGGCAGCAAAAGAATCAGCATTTCAAGCGCTTAACCACAACTTTGTAGCGCGCCGATCCTAGCTCTACCAGAGGGACTGATGACTTCGTTGGTTACTGTGATGCATCCATCCAGGGTTTGGGATGTGTACTGATGCAACGCACAATGTCTAGCTTATGCATCTAGACAGCTCAAGGTGCATGAGAAGAACTACACACGCATGATCTGCAACTAGGAGCTGTAGTGTTTGCCTTGGAGATCTGAGGTACTACTTATGGAACCAAGTGCATGGATCTACCAGATCACAAGAGCCTCCAACACATATGATCAAAAGGAGCTGAATATGCGGCACGACAGTGGTTAGAATTGCTCAATGGTTACAACTGTGCAATCAAGTACCAACCGAGAAAGCTATGTGTAGCCGACGCCCTCAATCAAAAGGAACATCGAAACCTCATTGGGTGCGCATGTTACTAATGAACATCCACTCCGATCTGCCAGTGCAAATCAAGGCGCTCAATCTAAGCCTTGAAATTGAGAATCTGAAGCCAAATTCCATGCGAGGCATGGAGACACTTATAAATCAACTGATGGAATCCGTTATTTCATGGAACGGATCTTGGTACCATAGTATGGGAATTTTACGAGAGCTGGTAATGGATGAAGCTCATAAGTCATGTTACTCAATTCATCCGGTTCAGACAAGATGTACAAGGTCTGCAGGAGTTTTACTGGTGCCGAACATGAAAGCTAAGATTGCCACCTCCGTAAGCAAATGTCTAACTTGCTCTAAAGTCAAGGTGGAATACCAGAGACCATTCGGTTTAATCACCAACCGGAAATTCCGGTGTGGAAATAGGAGCTAATCTCGATGGACTTTATCACAAAGTTACCTAGGACTCCCAGTGGATGCGATACCATTTGGGTTATAGTAGATCGCTTAACAAAATCCACACATTTTTTGGCAATCCGAGACAATGATAGAATAGAGAAGCTGGCATGAATTTATTTAAGGGAAATAGTCTCTCGGCATGGTGTGCCAATATCTATCATCTCTGATCGTGACGCTCGGTTCACTTCTAATTTCTGGCAATCTTTGTAACGATCATTGGGAACACGGTTGGATATGAGCACTGTGTATCATCTGCAAACCGATGGTCAGAGTGAGCATATGATCCAGACACTGGAAGACATGTTGGTGCCTGTGTGATTGATTTCGGCAGCAGTTGGGAAACTCATTTACCATTGGTCAAATTCTCCTATAATAACAGTTATCACACCTCAATCAAGGCCGCACCATTTAAGGCACTATATGGACTTAAGTGCTGATCACCTATCTGTTGGGCAGAAGTTGGAGAAAGCCAACTTAAGGGTCCTGAACTTGTGCATGAGACGACTGAGAAGATCGTGCAAATTCGTAACCGTATGGCAGCGGCACGCGATCGACAGAAGAGTTACAGATAAACGCCGTAAACCATTAGAATTCCAGGTTGGTGACAAGGTAATCCTAAAAGTCTCACCTTGGAAAGGTTGACACGCTTTAGGAAGCGTGGAAAACTAAACCCAAGATACATTGGACCATTTGAGATTGTCAAAAGAATTGGTCCGGTAGCTTGTCAGCTAGACTTACCTAGGAAACTCGATGGTGTTTATAACGTGTTCCAAGTTTCAAGCCTGAAGAAGTGTCTAACTGATGAGTCGTATATCGTTCTATTGGAGGAACTGGAGATTTATGAACAGCTTTGTTTCTTAAGGAACCAGTTGAGATTATGGATCAAGAAGTCAAGACCTTGAAGAGTAGTAAGATTTCTATTATGCGTTTAGATGGAATTCTAAAGCGTGGACCAGAATTTACCTGGGAACGCGAAGATCAGATGAAAGAGAAGTACCCACAAGTGTTCAAAGATCAGGCATCCATTTCTTAAGTTTTCCTTATTAAGATATCTTTTCCTTTAATTTCAAGATGAAATTCCCTTCAACAAGGGGATGATGTCACAACTCTTGTGAAACCTAAATTATAATTCTTTCTTTTGGGTTTGTTTCAGAAATTCTCAGAAACCCTACCCTATGTACGATTTTACAAATCTGGTGCTCTAACTTGTTGAAACCGGTGTTCTATGTTCTAATTTTGACGAAAATTCTTAACCAAGGGAATGATATGACAACCCGAGTTTTCAGGTTAACACGTCCCCTTAACCTAACCTCTTTCCGTTATGTTATGATTAATTAAATAATAATAATTAGTTATGTAAATAAATGATTGTTATTATAAACACCAACTAATCATAATTAACTTTTACTAACTGGACTCAATTTACTTAATAATGCAAATTAGGTGAATTGGAGAGGTTAGTTGTGTCATTTTGCAAAGCATGGCCTCTCTTATAAACCATGAAACACCCCCCATCGATCATATTGCTGTCTTCAACCCTAGAGCACCATCTCTCGCCCAACCTCCTCTCATCCGCACTCTATTCCTGCCGTAAACCCTTCCCCGGCAGTCCCTCGTTCGCGCAACGTCTTCCCTGGCAAAATCTCGCACAACCGCTAGCTTCTAACGACGCCATGCTGTTAGATTGTAGCCTCTCGTCCGCCGTATGGTATGTCCTTTTCGTTAAACTCGAACGTTCTTTACGAATCAGTTTCGGCATTGATTATCGTGTGCAGTTTGGTTGAAGCCGTGAGCGCGTATATGCATTGTTCATGATAGAGTGCCGCTTAGGAAGGTTTCTGTTTATCATGTATGCATTATGGGGTATGTATGTTCATGATCTTGTAGGTGTTCATGCATGTATATGTATCAATGTGTGTGTGAGTATATATATATATATATATGTATCGCTGTGGTGTGTGTTCTGGGTAGTTGTTGTATATGTGTTTTGGGCCGTGGATATGCTTGTGTATATGTTTGTGTGTGCACTGTATGCGCTGTGTGTGCATGTGTGTGCGCTGTGTGTGTATGTGTATGTGTGCTGTATGTGTGATGTGTGTGCGTGTATGTGCGTTGTGTATGTGTATGTGCGCTGTGTGTATGTGTATGTGCGCTATGTATGTGTATGTGCGCTGTGTATGTGTGATGTCTGTTGTGTGTGTGTTTTAGTGTGTGCTGTGTATGTAGGATTATGCTTTGGGTTTGGTGCATGGGTTTTGTGGGTGCACCGAATATGCATTATGTTGTGTTTCTGGGCATGTGTTTAGGTATGTATAGCTTGGGTTTGGCCAATGTGTTTTTCATGGGTGATGGTTCATGAATGCATGGTGGGTGTAGTAAGTGTGGGTATTATGTGTGTGTGTAATCATGTTTATACTAGGGTGTGTGTACATAATATATAAAATATTATGCGTGTGAATATAACAAGTATTCATATATGTATGTTTATGTGTGAAATGTATACATATAGTGTTGGCGTGTGAACTCATATGCATATAGAGTATCGTATGAGTGTTTCACATGGGTTTTCCTTTATTATAAAAGGGTCGTATGGTTAACATGTATAAAGGGTGCATATGATCATAATAATTGGGTTTCCATACATGTGATGTGAATTGAGACTTGGTGGTGTTAATGTTGGGGTTTGAACAAGTTTATCCGAGTCATTTTATCCATATAAAATGAAAGACTCAACGGAATAAGAAGATAAAAACTTGTTACAGTTAATATATATAAACCATTTTATATATCTGTTTAAAAACCCCGTAATGGATCGTTATATGAAAAACATGCTTACAACAACCATAGGGTGTTTAGAAGATACCCCTCTCGAATGGGTTAGAGGAAGATAATCAGTGAATAGCAGCTTCCAAAGAAAGAGGCCTCAAGCTTGTCTACCCCAAGCTTCCAATAAACACCCGGTTGCTAGGATTTTCACACTTAAATGAATTTCTGTTCTCTTGGTTTTTCTTCGACCGATCGAGAGAAAAACAACAGAAAAACCGACGTGCACTTTTGAGTGTGTTGTAAGTTATTAGAGAGAGTGGTTGATTGCAATTATATATTGCATGTCCTATGAAACTAAAATTTCAGACGAGGAGAGAGAGAAAACTGGGCGGGGCCCAGCCCCTTATCCCATCCGCATTTCTCAAACATTCATCCGCATTAGTAAATGCGGATGAATAACCTCCTGCCGCATTTGTAAATATGGATGAAGAAATTCATCCGCATTTCCCAAATGTACATCCGCATTTGTAAATACGGATGAAGAAATTCCAGCATTTCCACAAATGCACATCCGCATTAGTTAATGCGGACGAACAGTTTCATCAGCATTTCCCCAAATGCACATCCGCATTAGTAAATGCGGACAATCAGTTTCATCAGCATTTCCCCAAATGCACATCCGCATTAGTAAATGCCGACGATCAGTTTCATCAGCATTTCCCCAAATGCACATCCGCATTAGTAAATGCGGATGAGAAACCTTCATCCGCATTTGTTAATGCGGATGAGTAATCTTCATCCGCATTTCCTCAAAAGCAAATCCGCATTAGTAAATGGGATGAGTAATTAAGAAATACGGACAAAAGACTTATACTGTTGTTCAACCATTTGAATAACAGTACAGAATACTCTCTCAAAAATAAATTATCCATATAATTTATCTACAACACAAATATTTAGAAACCCAATTTCTAAATACTTTAAGTGTCAATGTTATTTACATGATCATATCATAAAATAAATATTGTAGGTGTTTGTCTAGCTTGTTATTGGGTATGACCCGACTTGGATCATAACGAACTAGCCACAACAATTAAATATGTGCTTGGGCAGACCGTTTCCAACAATCTCCCACTTTCATAAGATACATATAGGGTTGATGCGAGTAGTAAATACCGCCTAACAATGGTTTACTACCCCTAATACGAATGATGAAGTGCCATTCTATAACATCATCTTCTTCAAGTCCCTTACTTGAAAATGATTTAGGTGAATCTATCATTTATCCTTTTTACAGATGTCATGTTAAATCCAAAGACACAGAATGATCATTCCTATGATTTAACTTTATCAGGCCTTACACATCTTACTCTCAACAAATAAGAGGAACGAATCCATCTTGACTACATACGTTTCTCACAATCACCTTGTATCACACCTAAAACTAGTCTTGTGTACTGTCCATATTTCAGAACAGTGAAGAACTAGATCAAAGTATAATATTTGGTGAATATCAAAACCCAATATGTATCTCAGTCGAAGGATACTATGATATTTGCCTTTACTCAAATTACTTATGATCAATTACATAATTTCATGCAGTAACATTTGAGAGCGGGTCAGTCCAATATTTGTATCCCACAAATATCTATGAACTTTGGTAGCAACCTCTTGCTCTATATTCATACCTTATGAATATCTACCATTCCAAGTTCATAATAGTCTTACCTTCATATTTGTTCCCACAAATATGATCGACTACGGACATTTAGAAAAATAAACATATTCATGGATCTAAACATGCTAAAATGGAACATAACTCATAGTATCATAATAATATATATATGAGTCAAAATAACAATTGTTTCATTGTTTAAATACTAAATAGATCAAATCCAATCACTAGAATATCGAAGTCCTAAGGCACAAGTATGACTCTCATGCTTTGGCCTTTCAAGGAGCTTCATGAGTGGATCCGTAATATTTTGATCGGTGTGAACTTTGTGAATACTTATCTTTCCTTTTTCAACTTCATCCCTTATGTAGTTGAATCTCCGCTCAATGTGCCTTGTCTTTCGATGTGCACGGGGTTCCTTGATTTGAGCAATCGCACCCTCGTTGTCACAAAAGATCTCTAGGGCATCTTGAATGGTAGAGACTTCCCCTAGATCGGAAATGAATTTCTTTAACCATGCAGCTTCTTGTGTTGCCAATGAAGCGGAGATGTATTCCGATTTTGTAGTGGGCAATGCTACCACATCCTTCTTTGAACTCTTCCAGGACACTGCCCTCCATTCATAATGAAGACATACCCCGATTTGATCGAGAATCATCTCGATCAGTTTGGAAACTCGCATCCGTGTAACCCTTTAAAACGAGTTCCTCTTCACCAGATCCGTATATTAGAAACATATCCTTAGTCCTTCTAAGGTATTTCAATATACGTTTAACAGCCATCCAATGGCTATTTCCTGGATTTTGCTGATATCTACTCGTCATGCTTAAAGCGCATGACACATCCGGTCTAGTGCATATCATTGCATACATGATGGATCCTATAGCAGATACATATAAGACTTCCATCATCCTTTCTTTCTCATCCTTTGAGCTTGGACATTAAGATGCACTCAATATTGTCCCTCTTTGAATAGGCACCAGACCTTTCTTAAAGTTCTCCATCTTGAACCTTTTCAAGATTTTATCAATGTATGCATTTTGGTTTAAACATATCAACCGCCTTGATCTATCCCTATAGATCTTTATTCCCAAAATATAGACGGCTTCACCAAGATCTTTGATGGAAAAACAACTTTCAATCTAGGTTTTAACACCTTCCATGGTTGGAATGTCATTTTCAAATTTTTTTAGTAGTATATCATCAACATACAATACTAAGAATGTGATGATGCTCCCACTAGCCTTCTTATACACACAAGCTTCATCAGCATTTTTGATGAATCCAAATTTCTTGATCACTTTATCAAAACATTGATTCCAACTTCTCGATTCTTGTTTCAATCCATAGATTTATTTCTTTAACTTGCATACTTTATTAGGATGTTGTGGATCGACAAAACCATCGGGCTGAACCATACAGACATTCTCTTTGAGATGTCCATTAAGGAAAGCAGTTTTGATATACATTTTCCAAATCTCATAGTCATAATATGCAGCTATGGCAAATAATATCCTAATTGACTTTAGCATTGCCACAGGCGAGAAGGTCTCATCATAATCAACCTCTTGAGTCTGAGTGAAACCTTTTACTATAAGTCTTGCTTTATAAGTACCCAAGTTTCCATGCATATTGGTTTTCTTCTTGAAAACCCACTTACATCCAACCGGTTTGGAGTTAACCGGTGACAGAACGAATTCCCACACTTCGTTGTCATACATGGATTGCATCTCTACGTTCACGGGTTCAAGCCACTTGTCACAATCCAAATTGGACATTGCATCATGGTACGTAGTTGGTTTATCCGAGTCAACTACATAGCATCCATTCATGAAAAATCCATATCTTTTGGGTGGATAGCTAGTTCTACCAGATCTGTGAACGTTTTGTGTGTATTGATCAACCACTTGATTATTATCAACAACCTCTTGTTGATTGCTAATATCAACCAAACGTGTATCGGATTGTGGTTCTCGATCCGTACCAAGTTCCACTGTTCTATTGGTAGTTCCTTCCATAAGGAACTTAGTTTCCAAGAACTCCACCTTTCAAGTAATAAATACCTTTTGCTCTGTTGGATTGTAAAAGTAATATCCCATAGAGTCTTTGGGATATCCTAAAAGATACACTTAGTGGATCGACTTTCTAACTTGTTTAGGGTGTTTTGCTTAACATAAGCTTCACAACCCCACACTTTTAAATATGATAACGAGGGAACTCTTCCATGCCATATTTCAAAAGGTGTCTTATCCACTTTCTTGGTTAGGGCCATATTCAGAATACGGGCTGCGGAGAGCAATGCGAAACCCCAAAATGATAGAGGCAGTGTGTTTCTAGCCATCATAGATCGAACCATATCCAATAGGGTTTGGTTTCTCCTTTCAGACACACCATTATGTTGTGGTGTTCTAGGTGGAGCAAGTTGTGAGACAATCCCACAACTCCTGAGATGATCTTGAAAGGCATCACTAAGGTATTCACCTCCTCTATCCGAATGAAGAACTTTGATTGTTTTGTTGAGTTGATCCTCTACTTCATTCTTGAAGATTTTGAACATTTCAAAATCTTCATCTTTGTGTCTCAACAAGTACACATAACCATAATGACTATAATCATCGATGAAGGTAATGAAGTATCTTTCACCATTCCTTGTCATTGCTTTAAAAGGACCACATACATCCGAATATATGATTCCTAATAAATCTTTTGCCCTTTGGTTAGTGCCACTAAAGGGTTTCTTGGTCATTTTTCCTTGTAAACAAGATTCACACTTATCAAATGAACCCTCTTCATTTGCTTCCAAAAGACTATTCTTTTGAAATGTTTGAATGCGATTCTTGTTTATATGACCAAGACGACAATGCCAAAGTATGATTTACTTAAACCCATTTTAAGTTTCTTGGTGCTTGACTGGTATAACGAGTTATTAAAGGATGAGTCATCATGAACCAATTCATAAATACCATTAGAAGGCATAACCTTAAATTAAAGTATATCATCCATAAAAACACAAATACCATCGTTTACAAATTTCGTAACATAACCAAATTGTTTTAGAAGAGAAACAGAAATTATATTCCTAGTCAAACTAAGATCATACAAAATATTCTTCAAAATAACTTCCAAACCACTTGGAAGCTTCAAGGTATAGTCTCCCTGGGCTTCGACATCAACTTTTGCTCCGTTGCCCATGTAGAGAGACTAGTATCTCCCTTCTTAAAATGCTTATTTCTTTTGAACCCCTGCAACAGATTGCAAATATGAGTTCCATATCCAGTATCCAATACCCATGTGTTTGAAGAAATAACATTAAGTTCAATATGGATCATGAAAGTTGTACCTGAGGTCTGCCCAGCATCCCTCTTGTTTCTCAACTCTTTGTGATAGATTAGACAACTCCTCTTCCAATGTCCTATCTCACCACACTCAAAGCATGGATCGTTCTCCATAACCTTTGGCTTCTTAAAGCTTCGGTTTTGGTGGTCCCGCTTTAGTCTTTCCCTTACCCTTCCCTTTAACGTATCCCTTGCCTTTGGCAACATTTACCTTGGGTTCAGGGTGATGCCTTTTCTTGTTGCCACCCTCATTGATCATGAGAACTTGTAAAACCCTTTTACCCATCCCTACTTTGGCTGTTTTGAGCATTGCATGAAGTTCCCTAATGCTCTTGTCCCATCCATTCATGTTATAATTCATGATAAACGTCTCAAACTTCTTGGTTAGACCATTGAGGATCAAATCTGTGGCTAACTCTTTTGAGACGGGACAATTCAGCCTTTTGAGGAGATAATGTGGCTTTTCATCTTCATCACATAAGATGACACCGATTGGGTTTCTTCCATTCGATATGCATGAAGCGCTCAAACCGTTTCGAAACACTCTACCCTCGCTTGTTGAAGGAACATTTCCTTCAACTGGGTAATCATGTCGTATGCCCCATGATGGTCAAAATCCTTTTGAAGCTCGGGAATCATGGTTCCTAACACGACGTAGGAAATTTGCACAGAATCCTCAGTGTGCTTAACCCAATCGTCGTAAGCATCAACATCATCAATGTTGGGTTCATCGGGAATAGGATCATCCAACACATATGATTTCTTTTCTTGCTTGAGAATAATTCTCAAGTTTCGAAACCAATCCATGAAATTATTATGGTTGAGACGATCCTTTTCTAGGATAGTTCTCAGTGACAGGTTATGGACTGTCGGGGAGGTAGCGTTGTTGTTTGCGGCCATTACTACAATATTAACAAAGTTCAATTTTAGTATTTACAAAAATGAAATTTAATTATTAATACCCTTTCATGTCTCATAGACAATTAATAATTAAAATCTAGAATCCAACGTTACATTTAAATAATGGTTAGGTGACCTTTATCCCATTATTTAAATTAACAAGGTAGTCAACATTTGACAATTGCAACCCTTTGGAACTTCTAGTTTTATGGGATCGGTTAAACATCTTTATGTTTAGTTGGCATGTTTAATCCCTTCAACACTATTGTACGCCATGCTTTGGTGACCCTATTCAAATGGTTTCAAACTCAAGTCGTCCTACTTACACACACGTGTGAGTTTACACATACAAGTGGTTAGGTGACCTTTACCCCACAAATATGTTAACCCCACCTCAAACACATAAGTTCGCTAAATGTGGTTAGGTGACCTTTATCCCACAAAGAGTTCCCAAGTGATTTGAGTGTTGTATAAAAGGATGGTGTTAAACTTGTTTAAAAGGGATTTTGTTTTCATTAATTCTAGTTATGAAAACATATTGTACCTTACATTTGCATGCATTCAAATACGTGGTACATTAGTGAAACCAATTTTCAAGGCTCTTTTAATAAAACCCAATTTTATTGCGAAAACATTAACCTTTAATAAAACTATTTTATTACCCATGTTAATGTTTCCAAAAGAACCCTTTGAAGCTTGTGTTGATTTTAAATTGTTTAACAGTGCATATCCAAATATCACATAAACAATAAACTTAAATCAACCACACAAGCAAAACTTACAACAACAAGTTCATAACCATAGCCAACTAATTAACATCACTTGTTGACCGAAACAAGTGAGTTAATTAGGTCCTTCCTAAGGGTAAAATTGACACAACATTTGTGTCGGTGAACTCCCACTTGATCCCGCATCGAAATGCTTCAAGAGTCCACATTGTGTTGTGATTCTCCCATTCGATTTGGGCTTCCAAATGGGCTTAAATTTCTGCACCAAACTCCTTTGGGCCTTCGAAATATGTTTTCGGTTATTGGGCTTGAATCCCATTAAAGCTATAAAGCCCTTTGGGCTCAAAATTGGCCCAAACCCAAAAACATCCTTGTTGCGTCTTCTTTTACCAAAATATATCCTATATATATTTTTCTTGTAAAAGTAAAATGCAACTAATCAATTTATTTTACATACCAAATGAAAAATAAATAAACTACATACCCAAAAGGAAGAACAAATACATTTAATTATTACAACCCTTTGAATAATCAAATACAAATCACAACACATCCAAACACAAGGTCTTGGCTAGGTTATGAACATCAAAATACATATCCAAATATGTAAGCAAAAACCCGAGAGCTTCCCCTTGAACCACTGATTTTCGGTTAATGTATAAACAAACCGAATATCATGATTATTGTCCAAACAACTAAATCATCCAAATGATTAAAATTTTCAATATTACAATGTGCATGTAAATTAGAATCTTGAAAAATTTAGGGGAAACATTTGACCAAAACTCTCGGTCTGTTGGTGAATCAATAGCAAGAGACCGAGATTTCAGTCCAGATGAAGCATGTATCCATATAACCAGCTCTTGATGCCATTGTTGGGATTTGAACAAGTTTATCAGAGTCATTTTATCCATATAAAATGAAAAACGTAGCGGAATAAGGAGATAAAAACTTGTTATGGTTAATATATATAAACCATTTTATATATCTGTTAAAAACCCATTATGGATCGTTATATGAAAAACATGCTTATAAACAAGCATAGGGTGTTTAGAATACTACCTCTCGAATGGATTAGAGGAAGATAATCAGTGGATAGCAGCTTCCAAAGAAGGAGGCCTCAAGTTTGTCTACCCCAAGCTTCCAACAAACACCTGGTTGCTAGGATTTTCACACTTGAATGAATTTCTGTTCTCTTGGTTTTTCTTCGACCGATCGAGAGAAAAACAACAGAAAAACCGACGTGCACTTTTGAGTGTGTTGTAAGTTATCAGAGAGAGTGGTTGATTGCAATCATATATTACATGTCCTATGAAACTGAAATTTCAGACGAGAAGAGAGAGAAAAGTGGGCGGGGCCCAGCCCCTTATCCCATCTGCATTTCTCAAACATTCATCCGCATTAGTAAATGCGGACGAATAACCTCCTACCGCATTTGTAAATATGGATGAAGAAATTGATCAGCATTTCCCAAATGTACATCCGCATTTATAAATGCAGATGAAGAAATTCCAGCATTTCCACAAATGCACATCCGCATTAGTCAATGCGGACGAACAGTTTTATTAGCATTTCCCCAAATGCACATCCGCATTAGTAAATGCGGACGATCAGTTTCATCAGCATTTCTCTAAATGCACATCTGCATTAGTAAATAGGGACGATCAGTTTCATCAGCATTTCCCCAAATGCACATCCGCATTAGTAAATGTGGATGAGAAACCTTCATCCGCATTAGTTAATACGGATGAGTAATCTTCATCAACATTTCCTCAAAAGCACATCCGCATTAGTAAATGCGGATGAGTAATTAAGAAATGCTGACAAAAGACTTATATTATTGTTCAACCATTTGAATAACAATACAGAATACTCTCTCAAAAATAAATTATCCATATAATTTATCTACAACACAAGTGCAAATATTTAGAAACCCAATTTCTAAATACTTTAAGTGCCAATATTTATTTACATGATCATATCATAAAATAAATATTGTAGGTGTTTGTCTAGCTTGTTATTGGGTATGACACAACTTGGATCATAACGTACTAGCCACATCAATTCAATATGTATCTTGGGCAGACCGTTTCCAACAGTTAGTGCCTAATGCAAACCCGTAACCGAGTCATGGAACGCGAAACTGTATAATTCAACTAACTTAAGTTTATATATATATATATATATATATATATATATATATTAATAAAATGTTAAATGTGCGTTCAGGTTGTTCGTTAACCTAACTACTTGTGCTTGCATTTATTGAACTGATGTGCTTATAACGTGAGTTTATAGCCCCACTTTCATACTAAACTCTCTTTGGGGGAGAGAAAAATGCTGGTTTTCATAAACTGTACAGTACTTTAGATTGGTAATACTGCATATATTGGTTTATTATTGTGATACCACTACGCCTCATTCGGACAGTTAATATGGTATTAGCGATGTGATTGTTAGTAGATCTACTGGGTTTGACAAACCCCGCCCGGGCTAGTCGCACTAGCTTGACTGGAGGTCAAACGGGTGAATGGTTAGCCCGTTTTACTGTGCTGTGGTCTGGTATCCACAACCGGGGCATTCATTATATTATTACTGTCAGCTCGATCACAAAATTCATACACGTAGTGACTTGTTGTAGGCTAGCTACCTACTATATGCTTTGATTACTATATCTGGTTCTCATTACTATTACATACTGATTTCTATATGCTTTGATTACTATATCTGGTTCTTATTACTATTACATACTGTTTTATGTTAAACCAGTGAACTCACCAGTCTTTGTACTGATCTTAGCATGTTTTCTCTCAGGTCAGTAGTAGCACAACATCTGCATTTCATGTTTCATTTTTAATTTAAACCGGTTGTCTGGGTTATTTATATACATTTACCAAACTTAAACTGATTTGGGCGCGTGTTTGCAAAGTTTATCGATTGTTTAACTGTTTTTCTAAATTCGCTTCCGCAATACTTAAACATGATTGGTTTGTTTCACCATTATTAAGTAACTTATATGTTTTGTAATTATCGAGTCGTTTGGTGTAACTGGTGCTTATCTGAGATCCTGGTTATGTCACACGCCTGACAAAAAAAACCTGTTGGTAGATTTTGAGGGTGTGACAGTGTAAAACGACAGTCGGTGCATGTGCATAATAGTAAAAGAAACTGTTAAATAATTGCACATCATAGAAAAACGAGCATGCTTTTCACCCTAAAAGTGAATAAAAAGGGGCTGCAAAAACTCACCTTGTTTCTCTTACAAGTATCCGTATATCAATGTTGAAACCTCATAACTATAGGTATGTAAGGCCCTGTTCCGGGAAACTGTAACACCCGAAAACTTGGTCAAATAAATAAAAAGAAAAGTATTTTGAAGAAAATAAAAAGGAGGCAAAGATGAGGGGTGTAAAGTGTAAATAGTACACCAAAAAGTCAAAAGTTTCACTTTTAAGGCATGGTCGCCCATGTCAAGCTTGTTCTGGTGCTGTGTTCGACCAAGAAAAGAACGAAGAGCTGAAAACTCTTGATTCTCTCGGTTTGTTGAGGAAGAAGGCTGCATTCTTCGAAGCTTAGTGTGTTTATATGTTAATTGGTTCGGTTTCTTTGTGGTTTCACCCTTAGAAACCGATTATTAAGTGTTTTTGGTGTTTTGGTTCTTGTTTTAGGTGTTTGAACTTGTGTACAAGTAGGTTCAGAGGAGTTTTGCTTGTTTGCTACACTAGGTGAGTTCTAGACCCCGGTTTCTATGTGTTTTAAACTGTTTTGGGGCTGAAAATGCATGATTAAAATGTTTTACAACTTGTTTATGTATACCCCGTATGTTGTGTATGTTTATGCTTATGTTTATGCTTATTTTTGTGTTGGGTATGCTTAGAAATGTATGTTTAAGCTTAGAACAGGTGATGAAACAGGTCTGGGTTGATTCTGAAATGTAGAAATGCATATCTGGTAGTCATGCGCCCAAACAGGGCCCATGCGCCTAGGATTATAGCATGAAACTGCCTAAGTTTAGGCCATGCGCCCAAACAGGGTCCATGCGCCCGGAAATTTCCTTAGAAAATCCTAAGTGAGGATTCATGCGCCCCAATAGTGCCCAAGCGCCCAAGGTTTTGCCTGAAATTGACAAGTGTAAACTCATGCGCCTAAATAATTTCATGCGCCCAACCCTTTGTTCAAGCGCCTAAGGGCTAGTTCATGCGCCTGAACAGTTCATGCGCCCTGAATGTAAGCTGAAATGCCCAAATGTAGTGTTCATGCGCCTGAATAGTATTAAAGCGCCTAAGCAGGGCTTATGAGCCTGCATAGTGTTCATGCGCCTAAACACTTAGAAAATTTTCTGGAATTTTGGGAAATCAGAATTTTAGGGTTTGACCCTGGTTTGACTTGGTGATATTACTTGATTATTTTATTTATGTTTTGGGCTGTTCTTGTGTTCCTATTTATTATATTATTATGTGACTTTACGTGGTGTGATTTATCCGTATAACGTAAAGTATTATCATTAAAGAAAGTGGAAAGGTTAATGATAATGAGAAGTGGAACATAAAGAACAGAAGAAAGACTTGCAAGCAAATTCACATGAGGTTCACAACCACTATGTTGTTAGCTTAACTGTGTGCGGTTTAGCTAACCCGTTGGATGCACACAGGGTCAATCTTTGAGATTGAGGGGACCCTTGTTGCTGCCCCGGTACTGGAGTCGGCTTCGTGCATCAGTATGGGGTCTATTTGTAGACCTCGGCCCAGTACCAGTTTAGTGTGTAATATCGGGGGCATAGCACATTGGTCCAGATTAAGTGAAAGATTAAAATAAATGTTCGGATGAACAATGATGAAAATGGTAAAGAAGATAATGGATGTTATCTTAGCTGTACGTATGGTATGTGATCACGTACGAAAGAAAAGTATATTATCTTAAAAGGGTATTTTAATATACAAATCCTTCAAGGTATTTTAAATGTTTTAAAACTAGAGCTCACTCAGCAACGCTGACTTTTATGCATTTTCAGTTGGCAGGTAATTTTTGCTGAGGATGGCACTCGCGGAGGCTACTCGTTAGGGCTAGACTGGCATCCGTTCATGCATACTAATATTGTTGTTTTGTAATGCAATTAATATTATCTTTTGTAACTATTAACAATTAACAATGTATTGCTTAGCAACAATATTTATTAATGAAGTGAATGGCTTTTGATATTAATTCCTCTGCAATGGTTTATTAACTATGAAATGTTTTTTGCTATGATTGACCAACTGTGAGGTCTCCGGGAACGGGGCCTTACAAGTTGGTATCAGAGCCAAATTTTAAGAGAAATAGGTAAATATTTTCAAAACCTAAACTTAAACTGAGAATGGGACGAATGGAGGGATGCCCGCCCGAGTAGCTACGTGCCATCCTGTATTTCTTTTCTTAATGTTAACCGGTATTATGTGCGTGTGCTATTTGATTTATGTGCTTTTAGTAGATTTGAGTACTAATGTAGTCAGGATAGGAAATGCTCGGGGGATGAAGAGTAAAGTAAGTGGCTAATCACAACTGGCCACTGTAATTAGGGACTTACTATACTTAACATAAACTGAGCTATTACCTTGAATGACCGTGTTGGTGTTTGAATCTTATAGTGTTTAAAGGATGGTTGAGGGAAGATCATCGAAAGCTTCTCGTGGTGAAACGCAGGGCATTCGTGGTAGGCCACGTAGTACAAGGAACAAGACCAAGACCACAGAGACGGCTCCTGCTAAGCCTGATCTTCATCACCCGGAGGGCGGCGACGAGAGTGCTAATCTGAGAGCCTCAGTGAAGGAGGAAATGGTGGAGGAGGTTCACCAAGTCATACAGACGATCCTACCGTCTGTAGTGAGTGAATTTATCCGGGTTGTTAGAGAAGACGAAAGGAAAGAGAAGGAGGAGGAAAGGAGGACGACTGCTGGCAGGAGGGAGAATGTAAGAGGTTGCAATGATGAGGAGGAGCTGAATTCTGAACGGGGAGCCTCCAGCGATGAAGAAGAGGTGGTGGTGCGGGAAACCATGAGGGGATGCAGCTACGGGGTATTCCAACGGTGTAAACCCCCTACTTTTGATTGTAATGGCAATGCTGCAGATGCCCACCGCTGGATAAGGGAGATGGAGGTAGTATTGAAGATCAGTGAGTGTTGGGAAGACCAGAAAGTGATGTTCGCCACTCACTCATTTGTCGACTCGGCACTATGTTGGTGGGAAAATCTTGTCCAAGCCGAGGGTGACAGGGCCATCGAGAGAATGAGATGGGGAAAGCTGAAGAAGTTGGTGATTGAGGAATTCTGTCCTCACCAAGAACTCAACAAGATCGAAAGGGAGTTCTTACAGCTGGAGGCGGGAACTATGACCCAACAGCAATATACCGCCAAGTTTAACGAAATGGCGAGGTTGGTGCCGGATCAGGATACGCCGGTATCGAGGAAGATCAATCGGTACGTCCAGGGACTACCGGCCGACATCCGCAGACATTTAATCGCTACCCAACCGAGCACTTTTAGGTCGGCAGTGGATTTGGCGGGAATGTTGTATGATGAAAGGGAAGTAGCAGTGGTTGAGGTGAAGAAGGCGGATGGCGGTGATAAGAACTGGAGAGGTAAGCAGTTTGGGCGTGGCGGTTACACCCCAAACAACAAGAGGAGGAGGATGGATGACCGGCGGGTGGTGTCATCAGGCTCAGGGTTGAGGAAGTTCGACCGATGTGGTAGGGAGCACACTGGTGATTGCATGAGGGCAGTGACTGTGTGCTTCAAGTGTGGGAAGCCCGATCATATAGCAAGAGATTGTGGAGTGCCGAAGTGCTTCAACTGTGGCGGGACTGGCCACTGGAACTATGAGTGTAAGAAGCTGAGAGCTGAGAGCTGAGAGCTCTGGGGCCAAGAAGGGGACTGAAGAAGGTGGACAAAGGGCAAGTACTAGAGCCTTCACGATGACCCGAGAGGAAGCCTGGGTAGACCCTGAAGTCGTCTCAGGTATGTTTCTAGTAAACCAAACTTGTGCCTCTGTATTATTTGATTCTGGTGCTAGTAGGAGTTTTATATCTGCTGCTTTCTGTGCTAAGTTGCCTGTTAGTAGTAGAAGTATGGATGAGCCTTTTGACGTAGAAACTGCTATTGGTAAGTCAACCAGAATTTCTAGTATGATTGAAGATTGTGGCATAGAATTAGAAGGCCATAGGTTTGCTGCTATACTATATGTGATGCCCCTAGGAGGATTCGATGTAGTACTAGGGATGGACTGGTTAGCAACCTATGAGGCAAACATCATGTGTCGCAAGAAGATGATTCGACTAATTGCGCCCGATGGAAGTTTGGTGACGGTCTACGTTGACCGCGTCGCTACGGTTACGAGGGTGATTTCGATGGCGGTGGCAGAGAAGTGCATGAAGCGAGGATGTAGTGCCTACCTGGCTTATGTAAAGAATGTGGACGCGTCAATACCATAATTTTCTGAGGTGCCAGTGGTGTGTGACTTCCCGGACGTGTTCCCAGAAGATTTACCAGGTGTGCCACCTTACCGCGAGATCGAGTTTCAAATTGACCTGATACCCGGTGCTTAGCCCATTGCCAAAGCACTGTATCGGTTTGCTCCGTCTGAGATGAAAGAGCTGATGGATCAGCTGCAGGAGTTGATGGACAAGGGGTTCATTCGACCAAGCATCTCTCCATGGGGTGCTCCGGTCTTGTTTGTTAAGAAGAAAGACGGTAGTATGAGGATGTGATAGACTATTATGAGTTGAACAAGTTGACGGTGAAGAACAGATATCCATTGCCAAGGATAGATGACTTGTTTGACCAACTTCAAGGTGCCAGTTGGTTCTCCAGGATAGATCTTCGAGCTGGCTACCATCAGCTGAAGGTAAAAGAGCAAGATATTCCAAAGACAGCGTTTCGCATGCGTTATGAACATTATGAGTTCCTCGTTATGTCTTTCGGTTTAACTAATGCGCCAGCTGACTTTATGGATTTGATGAATCGAGTGTGCTGGCCGATGCTAGATAAATCAGTGATTGTGTTTATTGATGATATCCTGATTTATTCTAAGAGCGAAGAAGAACATGCCGGTCACATACGCGAAGTGTTGGAGACACTTAGAAGAGAGAAGCTTTATGTTAAATTCTCTAAGTGTGCTTTTTGGTTGCGCGAGGTTCAATTTTTGGGTCACGTGGTTAATGCTGAAGGAATTATGGTGGACTCGGTGAAGGTTGAGGCGGTGATGCAATGGAAGTCTCCAAAGACGCCATCTGAGATTCGTAGTTTCTTGGGTTTGGCGAGCTATTACCGAAGGTTTATTCAAGACTTTTCCAAGATAGCCTCACCTTTGACCAAATTGACCTGTAAGGATGTGAAGTATGTGTGGGGACGAGAATAGGAGGATGCGTTTGAGGATTTAAAGGCAAGATTAACTCAGGTTCCTATCTTGACACTACCCGAAGAGAGTGAGGATTTTGTGGTCTATTCAGATGCCTCCTATTCGGGACTGGGTTGTGTGTTAATGTAACGTAGGAGAGTAATAGCCTACGCGTCCCGACAACTAAAAACCCACGAGTCCAATTATCCCACGCATGATTTGGAGCTCGCAGCTGTGGTCTTCGCCTTAAAGATTTGGAGGCACTACCTGTACGGGGTGAAATGCACAATCTTCACGGACCACAAGAGCCTAAAGTATTTTTTTGAGCAGAAGGATCTCAACATGAGGCAGAGAAGGTGGTTGGAATTAATCAAGGACTATGACTGCGAGATCCATTACCACCAGGGCAAGGCCAACGTAGTGGCCGACGCCCTTAGCCGAAAAGAGAGACCCGAGCCGATTCGGGTGAAGGCGTATCAGTTGGTGATGACCTCTGACGTGATAACACAGGTCAAGGAATTTCAGAATGAGGCATTGAAGGAAGAACGCCTTAACACTGAAAGGATGAGAGGTCTAGTCGTGGAATTGGGAGAAAATACCCATGGAGTTAGAACCCTCTTCGGGAGGATGTGGATCCCCCAATATGGAGATCTATGGGGACGAATTATGGACGAAGCTCATAAGACTCGATACTCCATTCACCCCGGTGCTACCAAGATGTATCAAGACATGAAGAAATATTTCTGATGGCCGGGAAAGAAGCGCGATATAGTGGAGTATGTGAGTAAGTGCCATACTTGCTTGCAAGTGAAGATAGAACACCAGAAGCCCTACGGGAAGATCCAGCCATTGGATATACCCGAGTGGAAGTGGGAGCACATCACCATGGACTTCATCACGAAGCTACCCCGTACTGCGAGTGGGCACGACACCATATGGGCGATAGTCGACAGTCTGACCAAGAGTGCTTACTTCCTACCAATCCGCGAGACGTATTCCTCTGAGAGACTGGCAGATCTGTTCATTAAGGAGATTGTAGCTCATCATGGTGTGCCAGTGTCTATTGTGTCGGACCGCGACACCCTGTTCACATCGAAGTTTTGGAAAAGATTCCATGATGCGATGGGGACGAGGCTACACATTAGCACGGCTTACCATCCTCAGACAGATGGTAAGTCGGAGAGGATGATTCAGATGCTTGAAGATATGCTTCGAGCATGCGTGATCGACTTTGGAGGAAGTTGGTATGATCACCTACCGTTAGCAGAGTTCTCATACAATAACAGTTATCATGCCAGCATTGGTATGCCACCATATGAGATGCTATACGGTAGAAGGTGTAGAACGCCCATGTGTTGGGGAGACATCGGGCAGAAAGAGTTGGGAAGTATCGAGGTGATCGAGGCTACAACTGAAAAGTTGGAAAAGATCAAAGCCTTTATGAAGGCGGCGAAAGATAGACAAAAGTCGTATGCCGACAAAAGGCGTAGACCGATTGAGTTCAACGTAGGTGATAGAGTCATGTTGAAGGTCTCACCTTGGAAGGGAATTATTCGGTTCAGGAAGAGAGGCAAGCTGAGCCCGAGATACATAGGGCCTTTCCAAATCATTGCACGAGTAGGAGAGGTAGGCTATCATGTAGAATTGCCTGATGAGTTAAGTGGGATTCACCCGATATTTCATGTATCTCATCTGAGAAAGTGCCTAGCCTACGAGGATATGATTGTACCACTGAATGATATCGAGGTGGATGAACAGCTCAATTATGTGGAGCAACCAGTTGCAATCATCGATCGGAAGGAGAAAAGGTTGAGGAATAAAGTGGTTCCACTTGTGCTGGTGCAGTGGAAACATTGAAGGGGTTCGGAGTCTACGTGGAAGACCGAAGAAGAGATGAGATAGAATTACCCTCAGTTATTCGAAGAGTGACAAGTTTCGGGGACGAACCCTCTTTAAGGGGGGTAGACTTGTAACACCCGAAAAATTGGTCAAATAAATAAAAAGAAATGTATTTTGAAGAAAATAAAAAGGAGGCAAAGACGAGGGGTGTAAAGAGTAAATAGTACACCCAAAAGTCAAAAGTTTCACTTTTAAGGCATGGTCGCCCATGCCAAGCTCGTTCTGCTGCTGTGTTCGACCAAGAAAAGAAGGAAGAGCTGAAAACTCTTGATTCTCTCGGTTTGTTGAGGAAGAAGGCTGCATTCTTCAAAGGTTAGTGTGTTTATATGTTAATTGGTTCGGTTTCTTTGTGGTTTCACCCTTAGAAACCGATTATTAAGTGTTTTTGGTGTTTTGGTGCTTGTTTGATGCTTGTTTTAGGTGTTTGAACTTGTGTACAAGTAGGTTCAGAGGAGTTTTGCTTGTTTGCTACACTAGGTGAGTTCTAGACCCCGGTTTCTATGTGTTTTAAACTGTTTTGGGGCTGAAAATGCATGATTAAAATGTTTTACACTGGTTTATGTATACCCGTATGTTGTGTATGTTTATTCTTATGTTTATGCTTATTTTTGTGTTGGGTATGCTTAGAAATGTATGTTTAAGCTTAGAACAGGTGATGGAACAGGTCTGGGTTGATTCTGAAATGTAGAAATGCATATCTGGTAGTCATGCACCCAAACAGGGCCCATGCACCTAGGATTATAGCATGAAACTGCCTAAGTTCAGGCCATGCGTCCAAACAGGGTCCATGCGCCTGGGAATTTCCTTAGAAAATCCTATGTGGGGATTCATGCGCCCCAATAGTGCCCAAGCGCCCAAGGTTTTGCCTGAAATTGACAAGTGTAAACTCATGCGCCTAAATAGTTTCATGCTCCCAACCCTTTGTTTAGGCGCCTAAGTGCTAGTTGATGCGCCTGAATAGTTCATGCGCCCTGAATATAAGCGGAAATGCCCAAGTGTAGTGTTCATGCACATGAATAGTGTTAAAGCACCTAAGCAGGGCTCATGCGCCTGCATAGTGTTCATGCGCCTAAACACCTAGAATATTTTCTGGAATTTTGGGAAATCAGAATTTTAGGGTTTGACCCTGGTTTGACTTAGTGATATTACTTGATTATTTTATTTATGTTTTGGGCTGTTCTTGTGTTCCTAGTTATTATATTATTATGTGACTTTACGTGGTGTGATTTATCCGTATAACGTAAAGTATTATCATTAAAGAAAGTGGAAAGGTTAATGATAATGAGAAGTGGAACATAAAGAACGGAAGAAAGACTTGCAAGCAAATTCACATGTGGTTTACAACCACTAGGTTGTTAGCTCAACTGTGTGCGGTTTAGCTAACCCGTTGGATGCATACAGGGTCAATCTTTAAGATTGAGGGGACCCTTGTTGCTGCCCCGGTACTGGATTCGGCTTCGTACATCAGTATGGGGTCTATTTGTAGACCTCGGCCCAGTACCAGTTTAGTGCGCAATATCGGGGGGCATAGCACATTGGTCCAGATAAAGTGAAATATTAAAATAAAGATTCGGATGAACGATGATGAAAATAGTAAAGAAGATAATGGATGTTATCTTAGCTGTACGTATGGTATGTGATCACGTACGAAAGAAAAGAATATTATCTTAAAAGGGTATTTTCATATACAAATCTTTTAAGGTATTTTAAATGTTTTAAAACTAGAGCTCACTCAGCAACGCTGACTTTTATGCATTTTCAGTTGGTAGGTAATTTTTGCTGAGGATGGCATCCGTTCACTCATACTAATATTGTTGTTTTGTTATGCAATTAATACGATCTTTTCTAACTATTAACAATTAACAATGTATTGCTTAGCAACCGTATTTATTAATGAAGTGAATGGCTTTTGATATTAATTATGCTGCAATGGTTTATTAACTATGAAATGTTTTATGCTATGATTGACCAACTGTGAGGTCTTCGGGAACGGGGCCTTACAGAAACCCCATAGTTGGATTTGGACATCAGAAACACAAGTTCTCGAACATCAAATTTCATTAATATACGCAGCGGAACGTACAAAAATTTCTATCGTTAAACATTTACATCAAAAGATCACTTTAGCTATCTATCTAAAGCTCTATGCAGTGATGCCAGTCTTGATCATGTGCCAAGTAGCTCTCTCCCATCCATGCCAAGCTCACCCCCAAAAATGTATAGCGTACCTGTCAATCTAATATGCATACAAAAGTCAGCAATGCTGAGTGAGCTCTTGGTTTACAAGAACAAAACTCTGACATAAACGCACACCTTATCATTTTCAACATTCATAAAAACATTAATTGTACACCTCATCTTCCTGAACTTATTTTACCATCCACCTTACCATTATATTACCCATACATTACTTTACTTTACTTTACCATACACTGTACCGTTACGTTTTTACCCATACATTACTTTACTTTAATATACCATACACTTTACGTCATCATTTGAACATAGCACGAAACTTAGTTCCTATCGGGTGAGAATGCACAAAGCATGTCTCCTATCAGATGAGCACACCGAAGTGTAACTCCTATCGGGTGAGAATGCACAAAGCATAACTCCTATCAGTTGAGCACACCAAAGTGTAGCTCCTATTGGGTGAGAATGCACGAAGCATATCTCCTATCAGTTGAGTACACCAAAGTGTAACTCCTATCGGGTGAGAATGCACGAAGCATATCTCCTATCAGTTGAGCACACCGAAGTGTAGCTCCTATTGGGTGAGAATGCACGAAGCATATCTCCTATCAAGTGTTTGCAAGACTTCTTTAGCGCTTTAACATTTTCACAGCTGTGCTATACAGGGTAACTTATTCTTTCACGTTTCACATGTGAATTAACATCGTTCTTTAGCCTTTAACTATCATGATATATATAATATATCTACATACGTACTTTAATTCGTTAGCATTAAATTCATCATTAAGTCCTTATTAACGCACGTTTACGGAGTAACATAACACGTAACAGTCAGAAGTTTTCGCGCGAGAACCCGCATTCGCGCGAGAACTTCTTTTTCGCTCGAGAACTTCATCATTCGCGCAACTTTAAAAGATAACCGTCAGCCGCCAAAATCACATTTTGCTCGAGAACTTACCTCTCGCGCGATAACTTTTCTGCTGTACACAACTTGCTCCCCAAGTTATCACTCCCTTAGCCCTTTTTACGCCCAAAACATGCTATAACAGTTATAAACATCATTCTTTCACAAAACATTCGTTTAGGAATGCATATTAGCCCCAAAACATGATAAAACACGTAAAAGAGGGGTCTAGAACTCACCTAATGATATACTTGCACACGAACACCATAAAATCGAGAGTGTTTCGAGCCAAAAGCTACATAATCATTATACAATATCATTACATACGGTTCATACATGCTTAACTACATCAAATATCGACGAATACATACCTTAGATACCACCTAGCACCAACTTGTCTTTTCATAAGCACAACAGCATGACTTTTCGCATGAAGTAGAAAAGATTGGGTGCATGGGCCTATCTATAGTGTCTCTCTCTCCTCACAGTTGTTCTCGCGCTCCTCGCAACTGTTCTCGCGCTCCTCGCAGCTGTTCTCGCGCGAGAACTTCTATTCGCGCGAGAACTGTCTCCACGCGAGAACTTGCTGACTCACGCGAGAGCTCCACATCTCGCGGGAGAACTTCTCCCTTCATCAAAAAGAATTCGGGGCGTTACAATGTAGGTACTCACCATCGCAATCCTAATTGTACACTTACTGTTAGTTCTTAGCAATACAATAACGCTATCGCATGTGCGGTTGAGCTTATTATATTTGTTTATGTGTAGTGTTATATTTTTTTTTGTTCTTGGATTGTATTTTAGTTTCTTTGTATAAATGTTATATCATTTTACCAATCACACTTGATAGGTTTTAGGTTATATAAGTGTTTCGATATGCATACTTATAAATACATATTTGTGTCCATTAAGTTGTAATAGATGTGTCATTAGCCACACCTAATAAATGCAGCTTAAATTTGTTAATTAAATATGTTTACGCCTCAATCATTATATGTAGTTCATGTATCACACATATATTTATATAAATATGTATATAATGACTTTAGTTAGTTGTATCACCTTTTCGTGTATATATTGTTTATTTATAACTTACATTATTTATATAATAATGATTGTATAATAAATAATAATATCTATATAACATAATCGTTTGCCATTTTTATATAAATGTTATATTGATTTTATGTATACATATATATATATATATATATATATATATATATATATATATATATATATATATATATATATATACACACACATATACATATAAGTGTGCTTATATTTATTAAATTTTGTCACATAATCTTGCACATAGGTATATCTTATGTATATGCGTCTTTGTATCCACTATTATTAAAGTTAAATTTTCAATAGTAATATTAATATTAATAGTTTTCAAAAATGATCTTAGTTATAATATCTAGCGTAACAATTCTTTCGTTGTGATTATGGTTTTTATGATGACAATTATAATAGTCCCAGAGGTACTAAAAATATAATGTTATCATTGTATTAGTATTGGGCGTACATTTTAATTATCAAGGCTAAACTCATATATAAATGTTTATACATAAGTGTGTACACTTATGAATATCTACTAATGTCAAATGAATATGCTTATAATAATGATTCTATTTGTATAAATGGTTTATTAATTCTTATTATGGGTATACATATATGATTTATCGTATTTATATAATTAAGTTTTTGTATTATCTTTTATATGATAACAATATTAATTATCAGAGTAATAGTGTTAACATCCAAATTTTTAACATAATATTAATTAACTATTTATCATATTGTTTTAGGTATTGAACAATATTATCAAAACTGAACATTAGTAATACTACTAGTAATAATATTTATATTAACATAGTTGTATTATTATCAACAATAATACTAATTATATAAACGATATTAGTAGTAATATTAATAATTACACCAGTTTTAATCATTATTTTAATACTCGTAATAATATGTTTCAGACAATGATATTAAAAGAATTATTGTAATGCTTAATTTACATCATTTTTAATAATAATAATAATAATAATAATAATAATAATAATAATAATAATAATAATAATAATAATAATAATAATATTAATCAATTCATATAATAATTATTATTTCTTATGGTGGTTTGGAAGGAAATAAATTAATAGAATAATTTATTTTTTTTAATTATATTAGTTGATCTAAACAAATATATTTATATGTTAGTTTATTTTTAACAACGTAACGCTTATGTTAACATTGTCTATCTTGATCAATTATTACTTATCACTTATTTTTGTTTAGAAATTTAATATAAAATAAATTCTAAAAATTATAAAGATATTATAATAAGCTAGTTTAACTATTTTTCAACCAGAAATAAATATCTTTAGTGTTTTAACACGTTTTAAATTAGTATTTTCAATTTAAAGTTAAATAAATCAATTAAATAGTAAAAATTATTAAATAAATTCAAAAAATTATAAAACTTTAGTTGTAGTATTATCATATCATAAGGAGTTACGTTTTGAAGAATCATAATATAATTCGAATTTTGGATCCTATAAATCAATTTTTATTTTTATTATAATACTTTTATATAAATTACATATAACATAAAATTACACATAAAATTACTACATTCATGTTTTTAATTATTTTGACACCATAATTAATCCTGAGAACCTATTATTAATACAAAACTAATTTAAGTTGATATTTTATTAATGTCGTTAAATAACTTATAACATGTGAAAGGTAAACGTAAAAACGAGTATAAAACTTGCTAAGTTATTATACTACCTTTGAGCCTCTCTGAATGTGAAGTAATATCCAACATTTGTTTCCATAAGTCCTACGTAAACGATATTTAGAAAGAGAAAGTTTAGTTCTAGAGAGAGAAAAGGTAGCGATGGGGTTATTTAACAACGTGGTGGTGCGATAGCCATTCGAGGTGTGTCGGTGTTTGTCTAGTATGGTAATAGGAGCTGGAGAGTGATGGCTTGATGATTAGTTCGTTTAGTGGCTAGAGAGAGTGAAAGAGTTGTTTGTATGTGGCGAGGTAGAGAGAGAGTCAAGAGGTAAGGTGATGTCTTGGGGATTCGATGTTGTTAGGATAGGTTGTGTGTGATGGCAAGAAAATGTGAGGGATGGTGTTGTTAAGTGATGATGCTTGTTGTAGGTGTATATGTGGGTTATAGTAGTGTATGGTGGTCGGTCTTTAAAAGGAGCTGAAAGGTTTATTGGGGTAGTGATACGGTGGTGTTAGGGTGGTGTTATGGTGGGGTTAAAGTGGTGGAGTTGCAAGTTCATAAAGGTGATCAAGTAGGGTGCGGTGGTGGTGGTTGTCATGGGTGTTGTTGTATGTACGTATGGGATGTATGCATGGGGTTTTAAAAGGGATAGCCGAGGGTGATGGTTGGCTGGAGTTTGCTGCAGGGTAAGGATTAGGGACGATGACAATGATGGCAGGTGGTGAGGTGGTTGTCACACCCTTAAAATCCACGTGCGGTACCGCGAGGCGAGTGAACAAACCAGGATCTCAGTCATTAGTTACTCAGAACGACACTATATGCGACAATTGAACTAATTCAGAGTTTGAAAACTTAAAACATTTGCGGAAGCGTTTTGTAAATATTTCAAACATAGAATACTAAATGTAAACTGCGCAAAACACGAGCCCAAACTATAGTATGAAAGTACGCAATAAGACAAAAACAGATGTATGTTTGTTCAAAGTATGCATGACTTGTGCGTGCTCAGCTGCTAGTAACGTCCTGAGAATAGCATACTAAAAGAGTTAACACAACAGTTAGTGAGTTCAAGAGTTTGCGTTAAACATAATCAGTAATAGTTGTAGAACATAAGAAGTGCATTGAAATAGATAGCTAGTCTACATTCATAATTAATAACCATAATGATTTCGCGATCGAAAGTGACTATGTTTTGTTTGTTTGCCTCCCGTCACGACATACTAGGTTGTGACGATGTTTCTGTTAGGACAATATTGCACCCGTTTGACCTCGAGTCGCATGGGTGGGGCTTGTCAGACCCAGTAGTACTACCCAAAATTTCCCGCTAGTTATTAATATTAACGATCCGAAAGAATGAGGACTTTCAAGGTATATCACACTATGTTACACTATACACAACTTACAATAATAAAGCATTTGTAAACGAGTATGCTATCTCCCCCAAAAGAGAGTATATAAAAGGTGGGGCATGAACTCACCTGGTGCACAACGAACAAGAACAAAGAGCTAACGATGCGTGGAAGACAACCCTTCAAAGGTTACCTAGAACACGCAAGTACATAAGTACATGTACACAGAAAACTTAACAACCCTAAGTGCTCAATAACCACATTGACCCAAGGTTTTGAAAAACAAGACTCATTAGACCTAGTTGACCCGTTTGACCCGTTGGTGACATGTCAGGTTAAGTTCTTGTTTGATCAAGTATAGCAATTCATCATACATGATTATCACATAAGTTATTCACGTATGCCACATTACAAACCCTTAAGTGCTATAAAGCTCATCATACACCATGGTTTATCAAACAACACAAATAAATCCCAAGAAGTCCACAATTACAATTTTAACTAACACATCATGCATCATCATGATTCTATCATAATTCCAACATAGTTCCATAATCACCTAACACCATCCATTATCATGTATATTCCATAAAGACCTAAATTTACCAAATTGTGCTTCAAGCATTCATACAACCCAAACAACACAATCTACCATCTTAGACATTATCAACAAGCATTCTAACATGATCCTAACATCGTAAACATGCTCAATTATCAATATCCAATGATCTACATAAATAAAGTTTCCCTTTCGGGAAAGTAACAGCCAAAATCACTCTAACATCCAATTCATTCATAAATTCACCAACTTTATGCCTAATCAAGTCCATAAGAACCATCTAGACATGACTAACATCATGAATTCATCATAATTCATCAATCTCATGCATAAAAGTTACTATTAATAGTAAGGTATGAACAACCACTCAATTTCATGAATTTCTTGCACAATCCACGTAAACTAACATCAATACAATACAACTAACATCATACAATTATCAAACAACATCAATTTCAACATTTATTACAATTTTCTTCCTAGGGTTCTATCAAGAATCAAAACCATGAAAAACTAATCAAAATCTAACCTTTAATCGCGTAGGAATCAAAAATTGGCACTTGCTACACGTTGGAAACACTTGGAACTAATCAAAATCGATGCTTGCTTGTTGTTTGGATCAAAAATCAAAGTGTGTGTGTGTGTTGATGTCATGGCCGCAAAGGGGAGGGTGGGGGGATTAGGGTTTTGATTTTTGATTAAATTTGGTAATATTAAGTTTTGTGATAATTACACAATAAACCCTCCTTGATTATATTTTATAAAAACTTGATCTTTTTAACCCTTTTTAAATAATCTTAACTACAAACACTAGTATTACTAATCAACAATAATAGTTATATGTTTCAACAAGCAATAAAACACATGAATTAAAGATCACACTTTGTCACGTTATAAAGTAAAATTCAAAAATCACATAACCACAAATTAATAATCAACATTATTAATCAAGTTATTATTTAGTAACCATTGTTAATTATTATTAAGACACCAACGTTCAACGACAGCTAGTGTGTGCTCACGACACGTGTATGCAAGACCTGACGGAACTAACGAAGTTTGGTAACAGAAAATTACCAGACGTCACATTATCCCCATGTTGAAAGAATTTTCGTCCTGAAAATTGCGTTACATGGTTGTGTTACATCACTGATCTACTGCATTGGCACAAAGAAATTGGGTGACTTTCGGGTGGGTTGTCACATTATCCCCATGTTGAAAGAAATTTCGTCCCGAAATTTAATCATTACCTTCGCCGGCTGTCATCGTCGTTTCGAAAAGATAAGGATACTTAAGCTTCATCTGATCCTCATGTTCCCACGTTAATTCCGATCCACGTCTCGAGTTCCAACGAACTTTGACTATGGGTATCTTGCTTTACTTAAGAGTCTTGACTTAACGGTCCATCACCTCAACTGGTTCTTCAATGAACCGTAGTTGTTCATCTACTTGCACTTCCTCTAGTGGTACTACCATCGTCTCGTCCAATAAGCACTTTTTCAAATTTGAGACATGAAATACATTGTGAATTCCACTCAACGAGTTAGGTAGGTCTAATCGATACGCCACTGGACCTATTCTATCTAGAATCTCGAATGGTCCAACGTATCTCAGATTAAGCTTGCCTCTTTTGCTTAATCGAATCACACCTTTTCACGGTGAGACTTTTAGCAAAACTTTTTCGCCAACCTGAAACTCCAAAGGTTTCTGTCGCTTGTCTGCATAGCCTTTCTGTCAGTCACGTGCTGCAGCCATACGGTTCCTTATCTGTACGATCTTCTCAGTAGTCTCGTGCACCAACTCGGGGCCTGTTAGCTGACTATCACCAATTTTCGCCCAGCAAACTGGTGATCTACACATTTGTTCATACAAGGCCTCAAATGGTGCTGCCTTAATGCTGGTGTGATAACTATTGTTGTAAGAAAATTCCACCAATGGTAGGTGAACTTCCCAGTTATTCCCGAAATAAGTCACACAAGCATGTAACATGTCCTCTAATGTTTGAATGGTACGTTTGCTTTGCCCATCTATTTGTGCATGATATGCAGTAATCATATCCAGATGCGTACCGAGAGATTTCTGTAACAACTGCTAGAAATGTGATGTAAAACGAGCATTACGGTCATAAATAATTGAGACTGGTACACCATGTCTCGAGACTATCTCCTTCAGATAAATTCAGGTTAACTTGTCCATTTTATCCATTTCCTTGATTGCCAAGAAGTGAGCAGACTTGGTTAATCGATCTAAGATCACCCATATCGTGTCATAACCAGTGGGAGTCCGGGGTAATTTGGTAGTGAAGTCCATAGATATCTGTTCCTACTTCCATATAGGAATCTTAGGTTTTTGTAGTAATCCAGATGGCTTTTAGTATTCAACTTTAACCTTCGAACAGGTTAAGCACTTGCTCACATACGTAGCTACATCCGCCTTCATATTAGGCCTCCAATAGTGCGCCTTCAATTCATGATACATCTTGTCAGAACCAGGATGTATAGAGTACTTAGACTTGTGTGCCTCGCACATAACCAAGTCCCTTAGATTTCCATACAAAGGCACCCAGAGTCTGTCCATAAAGTAACGAATTCCATCCGCTTTCACTTCAAACTGTTTGTCCATTCCACGTAAAGATTTAGACGCAATGTTTTCCGCTTTCAAAGCTTCTATCAGAGCTTCCCAGATTTGTGCAGGTAATTGAGTGCTAATAGTAAGCTGTAAAGCTTGCACTCGTCTGGGCTTAGCAGTTTCCTTTCTACTCAACATGTCAGCGACTACATTTGCCTTTCCCAGGTGATATTTGATAGCACAATCATAGTCGTTCAGCAATTCCACCCAGCGTCGCTGCCTCATGTTCAACTCCTTTTACTCAAAGATATGCTGAAGACTCTTGTGATCGGTGTAGATAGTGTACTTGGTACCGTACAAGTAATGTCTCCAGATCTTCAAGGCAAAAACTACCGCACCCAGCTCCAAGTCATGGGTGGTGTAGTTCTTCTCGTGTATCTTTAGTTGTCTCGAATCATAGGCTATCACCTTGTCACGTTGTATCAAGACACAGCCAAGTCCTTGGATAGAAGCATCACAGTAGGCCACAAAGTCATCAGTTCCCTCTGGTAAGGCCAATATCGATGCGCTACATATTTTCTATTTTTATAATTGAAAAGCAGACTCTTGACTATCACCCCATTTATACGTTATTCCTTTGTGAGTCAAGGCTGTGAGAGGTTGAGCGATCTTAGAAAATCCCTCAATAAATCACCGATAATATCCTACCTGTCCAAGAAACTATCGTATCTCACTAGGCGTCTTGGGAACCAACCAATTCTTTATCACTTCAATTTTTGCAGGATCCGTATGTATTCCTTTTTCGTTAACAATGTGACCCAAAAATTGTATTTCGCGAATCCAGAAATCACACTTGGAAAACTTGGCATACAGTTGTTCCTTTTTAAGTAATTCCAAGATTAGACGCAGGTGCTCTTCATGTTCTTCCTTGGTCCTCGAATGAATCAATATGTCATCGATAAACACGATAACAAACTAATCGAGATAGGGTTTGCACACATGATTCATGAGATCCATGACTACTGCTGGTGCATTTGTCAACCCAAAGCATGACCAACAACTCATAATGACCATAACGTGTAGGGAATGCATTCTTTGAGATGTCTTCCTCTCAAACTCTCAGTTCATGATACCCAGACCTCAAATAAATCTTAGAGTAATAGCTTGATCCTTGAAGTTGATCAAACAAATCATCTATACGAGGCAAAGGGTATCGATTCTTGACTATGACTTTGTTCAATTCTCTGTAGTTGATGCACATTTGAAATGTGCCATCCTTCTTCTTAACAAAGAGAATAGGGGCTCCCCATGGTGATGAGCTCGGTCGAATAAACCCTTTATCCAATAGCTCTTGAAGTTGTGTAGATAGTTCCTGCAGTTCGTTCGGGGCTAACCAGTAAGGTGCTCTCGTAATCGGAGCTGCTCCGGGAGTCAAATCAATTTGGAAGTCAACTTGATGATGAGGTGGTAGTCCAAGCAGATCCTCTGGAAACACCTCTGGAAAGTCACGAACTATTGGAATGTTCTCTATCTTCTTTTCCTCTGGTTGTTTGTTAGTTACAAGGGCTAATATAGCCAAGCGACCTTTACGTAACAATTTTTGTGCTTTCATATATGATATGATGCCTATAACTGCACCATAACTCTCGTCTCTAACCGAGAGAATTTCTCCACTAACAGGAATATGTATAATCTTCTCGCGACATATGACTTCCGCCTGTTTGTTGGAAAGCCAATCCATGCCTACGACTACATCAAAACTCCCAAGTGTAACAGGCATGAGGTCAATATCAAAGGTATGACCAGCAAGTTCTATCTTGCAATCCTTAAGGATGTGTGTCACGTGGATTTGCTTACCGTCAGCTAGTTCTACGGTATATCTAGATTCCAACGTAGAAGGCATATCACTTAAGAGACTACTAAACTAAATAGAGATAAAACTTCTATCAGCTCAAGTGTCAAACAATACAGTTTCAAAACAACTATTAATAGGAAATTTACCAGTAACAATAGTAGGGTCATTTAGAGCGTCACCTGAACCCATGACGAAGGCTCTCCCTTTAGCTCCTCCGTTGTTGCCACCGTTATTGTCACCATTGTCATTGTTGTTGTTTCCACCATTACCAGCACCATTCCTATTTTTCTTCAACCGAGGATAATTCCTCTTGTAGTGTCCTTCCTTTCCACATTCGAAACAACCTTTTGGTGTTTCTTGAGGTTGTTGAGGCTTCTTTATCAACTCACCATGGCAATCCTTTGCCACGTGTCCAGCCTTACCACAACGCTGGCATCAAAAGTTGTCACACCTGCCAGTGTGGTGGTAGTTACATCAATTGCATTTAGGATACTTACCCACGTATCCTCCTTGTCCTTGATTTGAGGAAGATGAATGGTTAAAGCTACGGTTATTGTCAAACCTCCTTTGTTGTTGCTGCTACTGATGGTGGTTGTTAGACGACGAGCTCTTGTTCCCAGAGTTATCCTACTTGCGCTTGTTTTCGGGCATGCTTGACTTAACGCCCTATTTGGGTAGCTTGACTTGCTCCACCGCTTGGTTCGTCATCTTATGAGCTAGCCGGATAGCCTGCTGGATAGTGGTGAGGTTTGAAGTAGTCACCATACTTTGTATTTCTGGCACCAACCCATGCAGATAGAGTTCGATCCTCTTGATTGGTGGGTTATCATTCCAGGATAGAGAATCACCAACTTGTGAGACCTCATAGTGTAGGCCTCAATCTCGGATCCCTTAATATTTAGCTGCCAGAAAGCCTCCAACTTCTGGCTCCTCTTTAGGTTCCTCATCAGGTTCTACGGTGATATGCATCGCTGCGAATTAAGCCTCCAGATCACTAAGTCTTACCCCTTGGTCATGGATGGTGTTATCCCTAGCATCCTGAGAATCCAAGGATCGATGCAGGAATTATCAATTTGATTTTAACAAGTAATGATCACAGAACTATCAATACTTGCTGTTTAATGGTTTGTTTATAAATTGAAATGATGAACAAAATAAAACAACTTGAAAACATAATGTAATAATGTAACACAAAGATGATTTTCAATTGCTTTTCATTCACAACGAACCGATTACAATTGATGTTGATGCTCTTGATGTTCTTATGATTGCTATATTGTTGTTGTTCTCTGTTCTTGTTTTTTTTGTGCATCCTTGCCTTGTTTATCGGCATAGAGTTCATAATTTATATTTGAAATTGTAAATTACAAAAAGAATGTTATTAATGTGACATGGAATATTCGCTTGACTTCAATATCTTCTGTCGTCATTGATTTGATGATTTTGCTTTGACATGTTGACTTGTTGACTTTTTTGATCTTCCGTAGTAATTTGTCTTCCGTAGGAAGTTCTTCTTCCGTAGCAATTGGTCTTCCACAGCAACACATAGTCTTCAACATTTGTTCTTCAATGGTTGTGCTTCCGTAGGAGTTCTTGTACTTCTTCAGTAGCAAGCTCTCCTTGAGTAGCTCCACTTGTCTTTGGACTTGTTTAGCAGTTGTTGTTCTTCCGTAGGAGATCTACAGAAGCATAGACTTTAGTTATGCTCCGGAGAAGATCTACGGAAGAACACTTATTCATCCGCAGATTGTTCTAACACTTGGTCAATTTTCCAAATTTACCAAGTCTGATGTTTCCTGCAATGACACATAAACCAACACATATAATAATATGGGTTAACATATAATTCATGCAGTACATTATGTTATCAAAAGAGAATTACAATGAGTCATTACAAGTGTTGATTTATCATCTAAACCTATACAAAGGATCTAGACCTAACAATACTCCCCCTTAGGTTTAGTCTCTTGTAATCATTGGTTTAGTGCTCTTAATTCTTGAATTCTTCCCAAAATTCTTGTTGTGAAGTATTCAACTGTATTTTTCTGATCATCATACAAGTACTTAATCTTCATCCTCTTCATTTTCTTCAACGTCTTGTATTTCAGACCCAGGATGTCCTCTTTAGTGGTAAGTGTTGCAATAACACTATTATTTGAAACCACTTCAAGTTTGTCTTGTTATGATATTCTCAGATCAGTGATTGATTGAATTTCTATTCCCATCAGCTGGCCCACTTCAAATTTTCTTCTCTTGTGAGCTTTAGCATGTAGCTTGTCAATAACTTGAATGATATGAACATACAAGCATAAGTCATTTTAAGCATTTTGGTCATTTAGCTTGGGGAAGTACTTGTCATGTAGATATGAACTGTAGCTTGGGTGAAGCAATTTAATTTCCATTGGGTCAAATAGTCTTATGCTTGAACCTTTCTTCTATGGATCATTCCTTAGCAGCACCAGCTCTTTGGTTCTTTCTACATAACCCCACTCTGTGATAGGGATTGAATTTTGATTTCCTTCTATAGTTTTAACTAAAGCTTCTTCCTTGTTTTTATAGCCAATTCTTGTTAAAAATTCATCATCTATGAATTGAAAATAACTGGTATGAGGCATCCCCTTCTGTCTTTGTCTTCTTCTTTTTTGCTCTTCATCTTCTCTTCTTGCTTCTTTCAAGACATCCCCTTTGAACTTATGTTTGAGCTTTGCAACTATTCCTGAGAAATCCCTTCCTCTTGGATTGATGGGATAGTTGGTGATAGGAATGGCTTGAAGGCATTGCAGATCAGCATCAGGTAGAGAGTGGAGAGACTCCATCCAAGGATAGTATTGAACCATCCCTGATGCTCTCTTTATAATGGCACAATTCCACTCTGCATCAAATCTCAATACTATTATTCTATTTTCTTCAGCTGATCTAGGAGTGGTCATCAGATCAAAGAGTTGAATCAATGTAGTCTTTTCCTCAATTATCTCCTTCACAGCAGTGCCCAATGGCCATATTTTGTTGGGTATCATATCCCTTGGCTCCCTAATCAACTTTTCTTTTCCCTTGTGCATGTCTCCGCTCTCAACTACTGTTGGCTCAGCAGGAGTTTGTTTTGCTTATTGTTTGTAAGCAGGATTGAGAGCCCCAGTCATGAATCTTACACCAGTGTCTAGTTCAACCTTCATTACATGCTCTATCATTGCTACTCATTGTTCTTCCTTTAAGCTCATGATGCTCATAGTTATGACTTTGTAACCAACAAGTCATGTTGTACCTGGTCAGCTTCTTTGTCTAACAATGACCCAGTTCATTCCTTATCTTTTCCATTTCTCTATATTTTGAGAATGTTACGTAGTTGCATACCGGCAGCATTAGCCTTGCAGCATCAAACTTTTTCAAAACTTGAATCATTTCAGTCATGTTCATTCTTTCAACCATATCATAAGGAAAGCTATTGTTTATCAAGTCCAAAAACATGGCAGATTGTGTTCTTTCTTCAAGGATGTCTTCAGTTGATAGCAAGTCTTCAGACTTTGCTTCTTTAGTAGCTTCAGTAGGCTCTTCTTTTGTTAATTATTCCCACTCATCATCACTATCTACTTCAATGTGTTCAATTGGTGGTGTGTGCTCTGGAGATATTGTTATTGTTCTTTTTGGGGTGTCTCCAAGTTCAATCACATCTTCTTGAACTTTTCCCAAGTACTTTCTCTTCCTGCTATACATGATTGTTGGTTCCTTTGATTTGATCATTGGAAGGACAACAACTTCTTTGATTGGCTCTTGTTGAGTGATTGCTTTTTGTTCAGCCACTTTGTTTTTTAGTCTTTCTATCTCCTCATCTTTGCCTTTCAACATCTCTGACAGTTCAGCTAGCAGTTGATCCATAGCCTCAATAACTTCATTGTTGGATTCAATCTCTTCTCCTATGTAAGTCCTTCTGATCGTTGATACAGTGCACTTGATTGATAAACACAAACAAATCCCACTGATAACACAGATATCAATGATATTTGTGTAAAATATAAATCGAACACTATAAAATATGGATGAACAATGATAAACACCTCAAGAACATTCAATAAAACCCTTGTTTGATCTGAATTGATTGTTGAAGATATTACAAAGTGAAAGTCCCTCAATCAATAGCTCATTCAAGCTCCTGAAACCCAATTGTCACTAATCTATATATAGTGATAATATTCACTAATGACATATTAAGCCCCTAGACTTAGAAAATTAGAGAAATTACATATAAAACATAAAAATGACTTAAACATAAATAAATTTATTTTGTTGACACAAAATATATTTATTAACAATAAACTCCTAGTCATTTATCTTCAACATCTTGTCTCGGTTCTTCATCTCGAACGCGTCTGTTTGCCTTTTCCGATGACTTTGATAGTGACGTTGACCTTTGTTGACTTTGACTGTGTTGATAATATAGACTATCCTTATCAAACCTAACAATACTCCCCTTAGTCTATCATTATCAACGTCTTGTATCAAGATCAGCACCGATAAGTCAACCATATAATGATCTTCAATCTTCCCCTAGATTGATGATCTGGTATTGAAAATTTTTCATCTTTCAGGCTCCCCCTTTTTGTATGCTCCCCCTCTTCGTGTGCATTCTTTGTGAATAATCAGGAACAACTTTTCCAACTCTCTATTCTTGAGTGCTTCAGAAGATGTAGGAGGAGGAATCCTAGCTCGGTATCTTCTGCAAACTTGAGGAACAGGTTCTCTGGTCAGGTACTTTGCTCAGTTGATGATCGGCCATCATTTGAAGCAAAAATCTGTAACATAATCACAACCACAATCTCACAACTTCCTGTCAGATCATTTTAGTTAACAAATAAACCCGTGTTTATCTGTGTGTGCAATTTCCCATGAAATGCATGTGAAAATAGTAACATTTAAATAGCATAATGTGGAAGACTTGAAATAATTTGAAATAAAGAACCCCCTTTTATATATATATATATATATATATATATATATATATATATATATATATATATTTTAATCACCTTACACCAAGAATTAATTTGATCATGAGATCACATCCTCAAGATATACTTAAGCACAAGGATGTATTTAAACATCGACAAGTTAGTGAGATCACACTAAAGCAGAGTCTGATCACGATTTTTAAATTTTGATAGCCAAAAACAGTTCAAGAATGATTGTTGGTATATTTGTCCAATTTAAACCCATGCCTTATTCTTTTCAACGAGTGACCTGCAACAGATTTTATCATGTTTTAGGTTCGATTAATGAAGCTCAGGTAACTTGGTTCCCACATACATCCGGCAAAGAACTTATCCAATCATCAGGGCTTATTGAGTAATATGATTAACTCTGCTTGATTTTCTTTTGAGGTTCAACAATGATCTTAGTTTAAGAATCACTGTTCTTTTATTTTGAGGAACAGATGATGAGAGCTCCAGGTCTATACTTACGTATAACAGAGGAGATGATCATCTAAGCGTGCTGATGAGAGCTTCAGGTATATACTCACGTATAACAGAGAAGATCATTGCTCCAGGTCAATGCTTCCGCATAGCAGAGGAGATAAGCACAAAATATACATCTGAAGAGCTAACGAGAAGCTACATTCAGGACTTGGGGATAGGGAAATTTTGGGAATGGATGGGATCAAGGCAGAAGTCAGATACTCTCAACCCGTTTTTTATGAGACTTGTAACTTTATGCAGGCCGAGATGTCATGGAAATGATCCTTATCACCGAGTTCTAAAGCTTTAGTTAGTCTACAGAATCATGATTTACTTTGTTTTCGGGCTGAGCCTACCATGCATATCATATAATGAAACTGTCTTTTCTAGATTTTAGAATTTTATGTGATACAGACATCCACATCAGTTACTATCATATCTCACAAAGGTAAAAGTCATGCAACCAAGCATACAAAGAAAACATACTATCATTTCTCAGTCATCCCAAATTAAGTTCTTAGTTCCCGTGAAATCTTTATTCTCTCCCGAAATTTCTTTTTAACCGCCATGAAATAGATTTTTTTTAAATTTTAAGAATATAACAAATGGAAATGAAAATAGAATGTTACTAAAGAAAGTCTTCCAAATTATACTAGCAAATTATACTAAAAGAATTGAATTTGGAAATCATTTTCTTTTTAAGATCCATAGGAAGAGATTTTAATTTTGAAACACTGGTCTTTTTCATCTTTGAATCATGTGAAACTGGCTTCACATGAGAAGGTTTGGATAGATTGTTCTTCATCCAACCATTCAAAGATATGTGCATTCTACCTTTTGAACCAAAGAAGCAACCTATGTTATCTTTACCACCCGAAGCTTGCCTTTGAACCTGAGGGCACATCTTTAGCACATGACCTTCCTTTCCACATCTAAAGCAAGCCTTGAAATGCTTTTGGTTCTTTGTAGTCCCTTGGAGAGCAGGAAAGGGTGGAACCTGCTTGGAGGTTATTACTGCTTGTCGACAACCTTGAAGCTTCTTCTTTCGGATATCAAAAGATTGAACTTTTTGAGGCTTTGTAGATGTGGATTTCGAACTGGGCTGTGATTTGATGTGTGATGTTCCAAGAGATGAGATCTGAACATTCTTCTGAGTACACTTTTGTATGACTGGTGATTTCGTAGACTTGGAGGCAGATTTGTGGCAAGCTTGATGGATAGCAGATGAAGATGGTGATTGCTTCTGCTGAGATTTAGAGGAACTGTTGATTTGTTTAGCATTTAGAGATGAGATCCGTATAGGTGTTGATTCAACTTTTGGAAGCATTTGTGACTTGACAACTTCAGGTGACTTAATGATTTTTTATTCATCATCTGAGCTTGTCCAGTCTTGTATACACAAGTCTGTTCCAACGGATCTTGATTGATACCACTTGTTGAGTTCTGATTGCCTGACGATTCCACAGCTGTTCCTTCTTTGACAAACCTGATAGGAACAAACGAAGGGATGTTACCTGTCTTGAATTTGTTAAAGAAGTTACTAGAAACAATTGATACTGGTTTTGAAGCATCAGAGGTGGAATTATCATTTTGCAGATCAGATCCTTGCTTGATGAGCCCCAAACCTGCCGGAAAATCATATTCATCTCGAACCTCTTTATGATTAACACTGCTTAAATCTGCATGTAGACTGTTAGTATCTGCAACATCAATTAAATCATTAGATGGATGAGGTTGAGGCATTGGAGAGTAACAATGAATGCTAGGAGGAGGATAAACATATGAATTTTCACCACATCCCACACCCGTTTTGATTCTAGCTCCCCTTTGCTTACAGAATAGTTCTTCCTGTTTCATCCCTGATATCGTCCATTTATCAAGTTTAGTTTTAAGCTTACTAGTTTCAAATTCTGCTAATGTGACATGTTCGCTCAAAACGTTAATCTCGACATTCTTTTCTAAAAGATTTCTTTTAAAAGATCATTTTCTTTTAAAGCTTCTTTTAGTTTGATAAAATATTTGGACTCATTGATTTTAAGTTCTTTGTTTATTTGTTTTAATTTTTTTTCATTTTCTAACAATAATCTGTTAGCTTTATAAACTCCAAATAAATGAGTTTTGCAGGGAGGAGAACACATGTCTTGAACAACCTCATAAGGAAGCCCCATAACTATCTTTTCAGCAGCTAGGGCTTTTTCACATTAATAGACAGAAGTGTTCTTTTTGTTTTCTTCCTCCTCAGCAGCTCTCTTCTTAGCTTCTACAGCTTCAACTTCCTCTTGCTTTCCTTCATCCTAAACTTTACACCGACTTGCATAATCACAAACATCACCAACACTCTCACCTTGAGTGTCACACCTGAATTCTTTGAAAGGATCAAAATCCTCAACAGAATCCTCATCATTGTTTACTACCTCAGCTATCAATGCATGGTTGACTTCTTCTTTAGTTTCTTTGATCTCAACACTTGAAGATACACCACCATACATGAATTGATTATACTCTCCTCTTTTCATATCCAAATCAAATGACTTCAGCTTATTGATAACTTCAATGAGTTTGTAGTCAGCAAAATTTCTTTCTTGTTTTAACAACCTAACTTGTGGACTCCACTATGGAGTAAGAGAGTCCAAAAGTTTTATGACTTGTTCATGGTTCCCCAGCTGGTCATCATACTTCTTAAGATTGCTTGCCACCATCAGAAATTGTTAGGATCAGTGATCTAAGTTTGATCAATTAGAGTTGAATCACAGCGGAATTAGAGCAAGAATTAAGCAAATATAGCAAGAACACAATAAATATTCAATGGAACAGTACACGGTTATATAGATATAGGGTTTTCTGCAAAGAGATAATAACATTCATGCACACATGCTTCGGTGTGGCGGCTGCTAGGTTTTCCTAAGCTGCTCCGATTACAATTAGGTCAGCATTCCTTATATATAGGAATGTGACGTCTGCTGATGTCACTTGATAGTGACATCTAACAAAATTATTACAAACTACTGAAAGTAAGCAAACTACTGAGAATGTTCACAACAACTGAGAACATCTCAGATTATTCTAAGTACACGAAGAAACATAAAACTACTGAAACTACAAGTACAGAAAAGAAACTACAACTACTGAAAGGAAACCATCACAACTACTGAAGAGGTCTTCTTCAGCTGTTGTGACAATCATCTGACACTTGGTCTTCAGTCTTTGTCTTCAGCTTTTGTCTTCAGACTTTGTCTTCAGCTCTTTCACTTCAGACTTTGTCTTCAGCTCTTTCACTTCAGACTTTGTCTTCAGCTCTTTCACTTCAGACTTTGTCTTCAGACCTTGTTATCAGCTGATGTCTTCAGCTGTTGCAGACTACTTCAGTTGTTGTAATGTCCGTGGGACTTAAAGGTTTTTCTGATCAGGCTCATTGGTTCTTTTGGTCCAACAAACTCCCCCTGAACCAATGCAGCCAAAACCTTTAAGCTTATTGAGGTCCCACTTATTCTTGGCAGAAATACTCTCTTGATCAGCTTTAGAGATATCGGATAAGCACAGGCCAGGGAACAGGTTTCAGTAGATGTGAATGTCAAAGGATGGAAGGGAACTCTGTCTTGGGGAACTGGACACAGAGCTGTTATCCCAACCATGAAACCTACTTCCCATTGATGAGTCTATAAGACTCTCTGACGTAGGCCTCAAGGAGAACAACTTGTTCCTCCTTAGTGAGTTCTTCTGCTTCTCCTTCGAAGAAGAACTCTGGGCCATAGTACTCTGATAAGTACTTTATCGTCTTTCCATTTTTCAACTCAACAGTTGTTATCTCTCTGTAAGCAAACTCATCTGGGTGAGTCCCTTCTAATAACAACTGGAGTTCATTTTTCTTGATCTCTTCAAGCCTCTTGTATAACAACCCCTTCTTGACCATTTTGTTCTCCATTAGAGTTTGAGGGGTCATCTTTGACTTGTAGGCTCTCTTGAAGTCTTCAAGTATTTCCCAGGGTGAGACTACAATGGCCAACATAATAGCAGCATCTATGGTCTTTCTCACTTGGCCATTGTATCTACTTGGTATGGATTTCTTATGAATTCTAGAACTAACCCTGGGGTCTGGCCAAATCCTTACTCTCTCCTTTTGATATTGAAAGGTATACCTGAGAGCATACAGCCTTTGAGCATGTTTCTTCATGGCTTGTATAGATGATGACTGAGGAAACTCTTTGTCAATCATCTTCAAAAGTTGCTCATCGTGCTGTTTCTGTTGTTCTTCTTCTTCAATCTTAACTTTCACCATTTGCCTCTGAAAGTCTGGTGTTATCATTTGTTGACTTCTGGGCTCAGGTAATTTTAGAACAGCAGAGATTGGCAGACTATCTTCTTCATCATCTTCTTCTTCTTCTTCTACCATCCTCAACACCCTTCTCCTCCTTCTGGGTGCATCACTGGATGTGGTTTGAGGTGGTTTTTGGGGTAAGGGAGTTGGTTTTGAGGGTTGAGTTGATTTGGAGAGTTGTGGGGTTGGTTGTTTTTGAGAGGGAGTTTGGGAAGGCTGATCTAGCATTTTTATGGTGAGTTTGGCTTTGGAAAGCTTGGCCATATCAGTTCTCTTCCCAGCACCTGCTTCGTCTAAGGCTTCTATAATCAACCCCTTGTTGAATTCTTCAGAAGCACAGATTCTGGTGGTTATTGCCAGAATACTGTCTCTGGTCCATGATTTAATCTCAATTAATGATCTTCCCAAGTATTTTGCAATAAACCGGATCATTATCTCCAACCTCTCCCTTTCCATTACACTATAACTGGCCCATCTTTCTTGTATCTCATTAATCTCCAGCCTTCTGATCTCAGTGTCTAATGTGGCTGTATCAAAGCCCTGTCTGAAGAGTTGATCTATTATTTTGTCCATTGATCTGCTGTGAGCTTCATCAGCTTCTTTAATCAGATCTTCCAATGATTTCTCTTCATCAGGCTTTTGAGTTCCAGCACTTTTCTTTCTCTTGTATGTGATCAGCTGTTTTTCCTGTTCTTTTTCTTGTTGTTTATCCTCTTCCACTCTCTTTCTCTTTCTTTCTTTCACTACCTTAGACTCCCCCTTTTTGGGTGCATTGGGTTCAGGGGTTTGAATGGCAGAAAGCTTCTTGTGCACAGCATCATCAACAAGTGTTTTTAGAGTCGAGGAGATCCTCTCATCAATGGCTTTATGTACAATCTCATTGATGATGGGAGTGATGAGAGGTAAGGAAGTTTGAAATGTAGCAACCATCTGCTCAGAGGGGTTCTGTCCCTGAGAGGTGGTGCCAACAACAGTGGCTGGTGGCTCAGTTGAGTGAAGTGGCGGAGTGTTTGGGAAACCTTCAGATGAAGGTGCCATCTGTGGGTTTATTGGGGCAGATGGACTTTGATCCTGAGACATTTTGGCAAGCAGTTCTTTGAGTCTGCTCACCTCAGCCTCAAGGATTGTGTTATGGGCTAAGACATCATAGAAAAAGCCCAGGTCATCATCAGTTTTTGCTGAATCACCTGACCTCCTGATTGAATCAGGATGTACATGCCCTGAGTGTAGATCAGTTGTAGCATGTGCCCCTTGTTCTTGGTTCTGGGGACTTCCTGCCTCAGGACTGAGTCCTTCATCGGCAGTTGCCTCTGGTGAGGTCTTAGAGATGTTACCAACTTCATCCTGTTCATTTGCTGAATCAGTAGAAGTGGCAGCCTCACCAGATGTTCTAACCTCCTCCTCTACACGGGGAGATTGAACATTATAACCCCTGTGCTGTGGGTTATCAGCAGCATTTTGGTCCTCTTCCTCAGATGTTCTCCCCATTGTAATTGGTGTCTGGGGAGGAGGAGAGGAATGCAGCTGACTCAACACTTGTGCAACAATAAATGTTGGGCTTTGAGGGGCGGTTGCATTTGGAGATAGGGTTGAAGCAGATTGCACCCGGGGTGACTGGTGCTCTTCAATGGTAACCTTCTCAATTGAGATAGGTTCCAGCATTGTGGTATCCCCAATTTTGGTTGCATCAGGATCCTGTTGAGAGGATGCCTGAGCGGCTACGGTTGGTGGAGTCTTGGACACTACTGGGGGGTTAGAACCAGTAAGTGTTTCCTGTATTGGTGTTACAGGGGCATCCTCAGGGGACTCATCTCCCTGAGTAGCCTTTTTGGGCTTTTTGGTTTTGGGTTTGGTGGGGACTTTGGATCTGGAAGTGGAGGCTGTGGGTTCCCGCTGCTTGGGTTTGAGCAGCCGGGCAGCCCCTTTCATTGTAGGGTCAGAGTTGTGCCTGGAGTATACTTCAGGCAATACAGCCGGAGCAGGGACTCCAAGGCCAACAAGGCCGTCTGATTTTAGCTGTGTTAAAATTATGGCCATGAGAAACCTGGGATATAATATCCATCTGTTTGCCACAGGTTTCAAGGCCAGATCCTTTAGTTCCATAAACACTATCTCAGAAAAATTTAAAGTTTGTCGTTCAAAGATAGAGTATAATACCTGTTGCCATCGGGAAGACATTTGATCCCATGAGAGGTTTTTGGTGCAAGGCAGACATTCACCATGTGGAAGATAAGACGTTCAGCATCATGGAAGTGCTTCTTCATAATGGTGGTAGCACTTAAGTCTCCTTCATACCCGTTGTTGATGAAAGACATATCGGTTGTGCCTTTCGGGTATTCTGTGACACAGGTGGCATCATGTAGATCTAGGGTTTGTCGAATGATGTCCGTAGTGATGACCACCTGTTTCTGGTTGACCAACGACTGGAGAGTGATTTGGCTATCATTCTCACTAGTTTGCACGGAGACGTTGGTCCAGAACTGGCTTAGGGAATCGGGGTATATGGTAGGATTCAGAAGAAACGCGGTTCGGTACTGGGAATCTACCATAAGATCGATGGCGTTATCAAATTTGTTCCAGAAGGCCGATTTTGAGAGGTAGGCAACACAGTTGTGTCTGGGTTTGAGTTTCATGGTCGCCATTGGTGAGAGAGTGAAAGGACGGAAAACGGCTAATGAAACGTCTGAAAGTAGGTTTAGGTATTTATAGGGTAAGAAAAGGCTGATATAAAACGACTGAAAGTGTTGGTGCTGTCATCAGTTGTTTGAAAACAACTGAAGACCTGGTTTTAACTTTCAGAAGTTGTAACAACTGAAGACTTGGTATTAGTCATCAGTAGTTGTGAAACTACTGAAGACATGGTTTTGGCTTCAGGTGTTGGAAGTGAAGCAGCTGTTGTTGAAACAACTGAAGAGAAAATTTTCTCATCAGCTGTTGTCGTCAATTCTTAGCTCATCAGCTGTTTCATTCTGACCTCAACACTTCATCAGACTTTGTCTGAGTTTCAGATGTTTCATAGGTCATCAGTACTTATCTGTTATTCTGACATCAGCAGTTGTAACTACAGCAGTAGTTGTAACCACATAGTTCTTTCAACAGATGAGTACTTCAGTACTTTTAAGTAATTTAGTCTTCAGTAGTTATGAAAACTACTGAGGATAAAAGAACTGCAGTACTTATTTGTGACAGTAGTATACGAATGCTCATCAGTACTTGTTGACTGAGATCATCAGTAGTTGTCACTTATTCTAGCTGCAGCATACCAAGCCTTAACACTAGGTTTTGGAAAGTTGAACTGTCCAAAGGCTTAGTAAATATGTCTGCAAGCTCATCAGCACTAGGAACAAACTTTGGATCAATCAGACCTTTTTCAAAACAATCCCTAATAAAATGGTGTCTGATCTCAATATGTTTGGTCCTAGAGTGCTGGACTGGATTCTTGACGATACAAAGAGCTGAAGCACTATCCATTAGTAATGGAGTCTTAGTCTCTGTAATGCCATAATCCAGTAATTGATTCTGAAGCCAGAGTACCTGAGATGTACAACTTGCAGCAGCAATGTACTCGGCTTCAGCAGTGGATGTAGCAACAGATGTTTGTTTCTTACTCTGCCAAGAAACCAAACAGTTGCCTAGGAATTGACATCCACCAGAAGTTGATTTTCTAGTTAATTTACACCCTGCATAGTCACTATCAGAAAAAGCAACTAATTTGCAAGAGTGCCCAGTGGAATACCAAAGACCTAGAGATTGAGTACCTTGCAGATATCTAAAGATCCTCTTGACTGCAATCAAATGGACTCTTTAGGAGCAGCCTGAAATCTAGCACAAACACAAGTTGCAAACATAATATCTGGTCTAGAAGCTGTTAAGTACATCAAGGACCCAATCATACATCTGTAAAGTGTTTCATCAACAGCTTTACCTTTCTGATCTGCATCCAGTTGTGTGGTGCTGCACATGGGAGTAGAACAGGGCTTACAGTGTTGTAAATCAAACTTTGCCAAAAGACTTTTTGTGTATTTTGACTGATGAATGAAAGTTCCATCAGCCTTTTGTTTGATTTGCAACCTAGAAAGAACTGTAATTCTCCCATGGCACTCATTTCGAATTTTTGTTGCATCAACTTTGTAAATGCATCACACAACTGTGGATCAGAGGAAGCAAAAATAATATCATCAACATAAATTTGAACAAGGAGCTTATGCTGACCCACTTTCTTAATGAACAAAGTTTTATCTATGGAGCCTCTAGTGAAATTATTCTGAAGAAGAAAATTTGACAGTGTTTCATACCAGGCTCTAGGAGCTTGTTTCAACCCATAAAGAGCCTTATCAAGTTTATACACCCAATCAGGATGTTTATTATCCTCAAAACCTGGTGGTTGACACACATAAACCTCTTCTTTTATTTTACCATATAAAAACGCACTTTTGACATCCATTTGAAAAACTTTAAGATTGTGGAATGCAGCATAGGCTAAGAACAATCTAATTGCCTCCAGTCTGGCTACAGGGGCAAAGGTTTCATCATAATCAATACCTTCTTCTTGTGAAAACCCCTGGACAACCAGTCTGGCCTTGTTCTTGACAATTTGCCCATTTTCATCTGTTTTATTCCTAAACACCCATTTAGTGCCTATTGCACACTTACCTGGGGGTAGAGGAACCAGTTCCCACACTTGCTGCTTTTTGAACTGAAGAAGCTCAAGCTGCATGGCATCAACCCATCCATTGTCTCTTAATGCAATATGATAGTTCTTTGGCTCTTGCTGACTGATGAAAAGAGCATAGAAGCAGAAGTTGGACAATTGACTTCTAGTTGAGACACCAGCATTGATATCACCAATGATTTGAGACGTTGGGTGATTCTTCAGCTCTTGATGCACTATGAGATCTGTGCAAGTGTTTGTAGCACGCTCAGCAGCAACAGATGTTGATCCAGATTCTTGAAACCAAGTGTTAGATGGCATATCAAATGAAGTAGAGGATTCAGAAATCTCATCAGCATTTGTTGTGGATGGTGCTACTGAAGCTACAGGAACATCAAGTTGAGTAGACTCAGGCAGTTGATCACTAAACTTGAATAGGTGAGTACTGGGATCATCATGAACATCAGTACCACCAGATGGATGACTAGCTGCAGAAGGTGATGAATTCACATGATCTGCAACAGCTGGAGGCTGATAAGGAACATATTGCAGTATGTCCAGATCAAACAACTCCACAGGGTTTTGTGGGATTTTGTCCTTAGGAGATTCATTGAACTTCACATGCAAGGTTTCTTCAACCATCTTTGTCTTACAGTTGAACACTCTGTAAGCCTTGCAAGTGGATGAGTACCCAACAAAATACCCTGCATCCACCTTAGAATCAAACTTTTGGAGTTGATCCTTTGTGTTGAGAATGTAACAAGGACACCCAAATGCTCTGAAGAATGAAATTAGAGGAGCCAAATGATGTAGAACTTCATAAGGAGTCTTCATCAACCTCTGATTCACTAAAGCTCTATTTTGCACATAGCATGCTGTGTTGACAGCTTCAGCCCAAAAGGTCAGTGGCAAACCAGAGTCAGCCAACATGGACCTTGCAGCTTCAATTAGGGTCCTGTTCTTTCTCTCCACTACTCCATTTTGTTCTGGAGTCCTTGGGATGCTATACTGCCTCTTGATTCCTTTTGAAAGGTAGAAATCATCAAGTGTATGGTTTCTAAATTCAGTTCCATTATCACTTCTTATACACTTGACTGATAGGGAATACTGCTTCTCAACATACAACACAAAGTTAATAATTGTCTGAGCAGCCTCATCCTTTGAATGCAAGAAGAAGGTCCATACAAATCTGGAGTAATCATCCACAATTACCAGACAGTATTTCTTCTTTGCCATGCTCATTACTCTCACAGGACCAAAGAGATCCATGTGCAGTAATTGCAAGCAGGCAGTGGACTTTGGTTCTTCTATAGGAGGAAATGAGACTTTGTGTTGTTTTCCTTTTAAACAAGCAGTGCAGGTTTCATCACAGAGGAACTCCTTTATTGGTAGACCTCTTACTAAACTTTTGTGGATCAGCTGATTCATGTTTTTGAGATTAACATGACCCAGCCTTCTATGCCACAGTTTAGATTCCTGAGGAGAGGCCTTGGAGAACAGGCAAGGATGACCTTTTAAATCAATCTTCTTTGACAAATCCAAGGCATATACTCTTCCTATCCTGTTGGCCTTCAGGAGAGTATGTTCATCCAATACCTTGTCAATCAGCCTCAGAACTTTGGAAGACAGAATCCGGCAGTTCTGGCTTGTGAAAAGTGCAACATGCCCTTTATCACACATCTGACTGACACTCAGTAGATTATACTTGAGATTCTCCACATGGTTAACATCATCAAATCTGATTTCTCCATTTGACACAAATCCTTTCCCGATGATGTAACCCTTAGCATCATTTCCAAATGAGACAAATCCCTTCTTTCCTTGAGAGTAGTCATTAAGAAGAGAACTGCTCCCAGTCATATGCATAGATCCTCCACTGTCTACATACCAGATGCTTCTTTGGCATGCTGAAGAACCCTGCATTTATCATAAGAAACTAGTTAGCTTTAGAGACCCAAACCTTTTTGGTTTTGGGTATGTTTTCATCAACAGATTTAACCATAACTTGTTTCTCATGATTAACAGCTGATGAAGGTGGAGATGGTGCTGAAATGGAATTCTTAGATTTGGGCTTGGATTTCCTTTTCAGTGGTTTGATCACAGGTGCATCTAGTTGGTTAACTCTCCCCAACAAATGCTGAACCATCATAACAAGTTGTGTCTGATTTGTTGCTAAAGCCTTCAGCTCATTTGACACATCAGTACTTGTTTTTGATGAGTTCCTGTGACCCACCATTTCCTCCTTCTTGAAATTCACAGACTTCGTCTGATGTTTATCATGAGGAACACTATCAGCTGTTTTCTGATAAACCCCATCCTTCTTTTTGGATTTTGGTGAGGCCTTGGGTTTATCAGTTTGAGATGACTGTGGTACAAACTTGGTTTCAAACTCATTTTTCATTTTATTTATTCTTCTTTAATGAGCTTATCTCTGTTGAGTTTGGAACCCTTTTTGTACCAGCATTCATCAGATAGATGATTGAATTTACCACATATTTCACATGGCTTATTCTTCATCTTGGATTGATCAACTGCTGAAGTGGAAACTACTGAAGGTGTGATCTTCAGTACTTTCCTCCTTTCAGTACTTGTGTTAAGTACTGAAGGATCGGTAACAACTGAAGACTTGTTCTTCAGCTGTTCTCTATCCGTCCTGAAAGACCGTATGATAGATTCCTCAGCAGTTGTTAATCCTTTTATTTCATCAGATTTGAAATGCTTTTCAGATGTTGTGACTTGCCCTTCAGTACTTGGAGTACTTTGAGGAACAACATCTGAATTTCTCAGCTTCATGTGTTTATCAGCATTTAAACCATCAGGCAATTGATTTGCTGAGATCTTAACACTGACTTCATCCTCTAATTTTGTATTATCATTTGAGGATGAATCACATGATGATGTGGTTTGGAAATTACTTTCACCTTCAGATTTTACTATTGATTTTGAAGTAAAATCAGTAGGTGGTGCAGTATGATTGTAACCTATTCCAAACTTCACATTTGAAGCTGTTTGCTTGCTGAGAAGCATTTCAAATCCCTTGCAGGATGTTACCCATCGGTCACACTCAACTTGGGTAGCTGCAAGTGTCTCTTTGAGACTTCTGTGGTTCTCGAGTATGACCTCTACCTTAGCCTTTTCATCATTAAGTTGGCATTTAAGCTTGTAAATCTCATCATCTTTGTCATTAAGTGCAGACACATACTCATCTTTTCTTTTGGAAATAGTTTTCTCAAGCTCAAGATTTTGATTGATTAAAGCTACATTTGCCTCTCTAATAGAGACAAAGGCAGCTATGCATGATTCAGAACATAACTTGGCTTTAGCCTCAGAAGATATCTGGGTTACCTGTGAAGATGAAGCATCTGAGCAGGAACCCTCAGTAGACTCCAGGGCCATGAGAGCAAGATTCCCAAAAGGATGTTCACCACCATGTTGACCAGCACCAGCAGATATTGCTCATTGAAACCAGAAAGATCATCTGGTAAGCTGCTCCAGTCAACAACTCCTGGTGTGAAGAAGCTGTGATGAGGTTGAGATTGTGATGGAGATGGTTGAGGCTCAGGTAGGGCTTGAGGTTGTTGTGCTATAGGGACATGAACTGGATTTGGCTGTGGCATATAATAGCAGGGATAAGGATATGGCATTGACCCTGAGGGACAAAGTATGCAGGAGATTGAGGTTGTGAGTGATGACCAGAACTAGCAGGATGTTGCCCTTTGTTTTGTGAACTATTGCTTGGAAAGGTCACAAAGGGTGCAGAGGAGTTAGATCCAGTTGATCTACACTCTCTTGCAAAGTGCCCAAGCCTGTGGCATTTGTGACACCTCAACTTACTCTTGTCAAAACCAACTTTGGTTTTGCCAGAGAGTCCTGGAAATTTCCTACCAGTTCTCTTGTAGAACTTTTGAGATCTGATATTGATCAGGGCCATTTGGCTCAAAATATCCATCTCTTCTAAATCATCATCAGCAATACCTTGCAAATCATCCATGATAAACATAAATTATCACTATTACACCCAGAATGACTGTCAACACCAACAAATGCATGATCAGAACTGTTTGAAGAGAAATCTATATGCTCATCATAATGACTTTCTGATCCAGCATATTCTGACTCATGACCGACCAAGGCAGTGTTACCTGGTACAAAGTCATCAGAGAGCTTTCCTGATGATGCCAGTTTCCTTTTCTGCTCTATCTCTCTTTCAAATGTAAGCAGTTTCCCATGGAGTTGGGTGAGAGATAGGCTATCCAGATTTGCACTGGAGCGTAGGACAATGGTGTATGTGTCCCATCTCTCAGGCAGTGATCTGAGGAATCTGTTGTTCATCTGGCTGTTAGTATACTCTTGCTTGACCATTTTCAGTTCAGAGATCAAGCAGGAGAAACGCTCAAACTGTTGAGTCAGTGTCTCACCCTTCCTATGAGAGAATGTCTCATATTGTTGGGCGAGGATTTCTCTGTTGTTTGCTAAGACCTCATCAGTTCCTCCGAATTGTTCCTTCAAAGCATTCCAGAGGTCATGAGCAGTTTCATGATGCATAAGCCCAGAATAGATTTCATTCGGCAGTGCCATGGCCAGAATTCCATGGGCTTTAGCATCAATCTCAAACAGTTTACGATCTTCATCTGAGTATTGCTCCTTCTTCTTCGGAACCATTTGATTGGTCTCCGGATTGTTCACCATAGGCTTGTGTGGACCATGAACCACAGATGTCCAACAACCTGAACTGTTAACAGACAGGTGATGGAGCATTCTTCGTTGCCATATGTTATACTCACTCCTAACCAGCATCGGAGGCTTGGTTGAGGAGCCAGTATTGTGAGGATCATTAGATGGAGTAGTCATTCTCAGATTCAAACCAAATCAATCAAGTTTCAAAAGATTTTGCACAAAAACACAACAAACTCAATAAGAACCAAGAAGAAACTCAAATTAAATAACCAGAAGCAGCAGAAAATCAATCTTTATAACCAGTTCTTGCACATATGCTAATTCGATCAAACTATAGATATCAAAATAGCAGTTTCAATGATCAATTGTTAAACCGATCAATGATTAACCCGCTCTGATACCATTTGTTAGGATCAGTGATCTAAGTTTGATCAATTAGAGTTGAATCACAGCGGAATTAGAGCAAGAATTAAGCAAATATAGCAAGAACACAATAAATATTCAATGGAACAGTACACGGTTATATAGATATAGGGTTTTCTGCAAAGAGATAATAACATTCATGCACACATGCTTCGGTGTGGCGGCTGCTAGGTTTTCCTAAGCTGCTCCGATTACAATTAGGTCAGCATTCCTTATATTAGGAATGTGACGTCTGCTGATGTCACTTGATAGTGACATCTAACAGAATTATTACAAACTACTGAAAGTAAGCAAACTACTGAGAATGTTCACAACAACTGAGAACATCTCAGATTATTCTAAGTACACGAAGAAACATAAAACTACTGAAACTATAAGTACAGAAAAGAAACTACAACTACTGAAAGGAAACCATCACAACTACTGAAGAGGTCTTCTTCAGCTGTTGTGACAATCATCTGACACTTGGTCTTCAGTCTTTGTCTTCAGCTTTTGTCTTCAGACTTTGTCTTCAGCTCTTTCACTTCAGACTTTGTCTTCAGCTCTTTCACTTCAGACTTTGTCTTCAGACCTTGTTATCAGCTGATGTCTTCAGCTGTTGCAGACTACTTCAGTTGTTGTAATGTCCGTGGGACTTAAAGGTTTTTCTGATCAGGCTCATTGGTTCTTTTGGTCCAACAGAAATCGATCAACAAAATCCGATATCTTTTCATCTTTCATGGCTGCAAAAGAATCAAACCGACTTTGTGCTGATATTAGATTATCAGATTTATGGAAATTAGCTACTTCTGAAGAAGACATTTTAGAAATGATCAGAGGCTAATTTCAGTGAAATTTCACTAAATTCGCTGAATTTTCACTAATTTCGCTGGCAAGTTCGCTAGTAATTTCACTCTTAATTTCGGCAGCAGTTTCTCCTAGAAATGGCACACAAATGCTAGTTTCACAGGGTAATTTCACCAGAAACTAGCTGAACTTTCGTTCAGAGAACAATTTGGCAGCAATTTTGCTGGGATTGGCACACAAACACTATGAACTTTCGTTCAACACATGTACTTTTGCTGGAACGAGGAAACCAAATCCAAAAAACCAAGAACAACTTAGTTTCACTGAAGGAACCCTAGTTTCACCAGGCGAAACTATGTAGTTTCATTGAAAGATGCTGTAATTTCGCCGAACGAGCTGTAAATTCGCCCGACGTATCTGGACAGCCTTTTTCAGCACGAAATCAGCTCAAACTCATCCAAATGTCAATGGATTTGAGATCTGATGATTCCTATAGCTTCCCACACCAAAATTGAGCAATCCTTAATCAATTTCCATATCCAAAACACGCAGATGAGATCGAAAATGAATGGAACAGTGACTTAGAACTTGAACCAAACAAAACTCAAAAATCAAGAGCACAATGGCTCTGATACCAAATTGTAAGTCCTTCTGATCATTGATACAGTGCACTTGATTGATAAACACAAACAAATCCCACTGATAACATAGATATCAATGATATTTGTGTAAAATATAAATCAAACGCTATAAAATATGGATGAACAATGACGAACACCTCAAGAACATTCAATAAAACCCTTATTTGATCTGAATTGATTGTTGAAGATATTACAAAGTGAAAGTCCCTCAATTAATGGCTCATTCAAGCTCCTGAAACCCAATAGTCACTAATCTATATATAGTGATAATATTCACTAATGACATATTAAGCCCCTAGACTTAGAAAATTAGAGAAATTACATATAAAACATAAAAATGACTTAAACATAAATAAATTTATTTTGGTGACACAAAATATATTTATTAACAATAAACTCCTAGTCATTTATCTTCAAAATCTTGTCTTGGTTCTTCGTCTCGAACGCGTCTGTTTGCCTTTTCTGATGACTTTAACAGTGACGTTGACCTTTGTTGACTTTGACTGTGTTGATAATATAGACTATCCTTATCAGACCCAACATCTTAGCCTTTTGATTGTTCCTTCAAGCTTTATAATTGTCTCATCTTTGTTCCTCATCTCTCCTTTGATTCTTCTCATTTTTTCCAACTTCTTGCTGCTTTTGATGATAAGATTGTTATAACTTGCCACAAGGAAGCTTTTGCTTATATCTATTTCTTCAACATTCAAGTCATTCTCATCATATGCAATAATGTCAGCATAGTTTTCCTCATCCTCTTGCTCAGCCATTTGATCATCTTCCCTCTCAACTTCCAAACAAATCTCCTCCATAGCACCATCTTTCACATCATTCTCATCATCCTCCTTAAGGCTCAGTATCTCAGTATGTGTAGGGCTATCAGTGGGTGAGAATGGTTTAGTAGGTGTGGTGAGGAAGTTGGTTCTGTTGGTGGGTGTGATGGAGATTGTTGAGGATCATCAAATGAGAACACTTCTGTTTCAGCAGAGTTCATTGATCTTTGAGAAAGTGAAAGACATAGTGGTTGTGTGTGTTCACTTGGTGGTGAGATGATATGGACAGGTGGTGATAACGGTATGTTGGTAAAGGATGGTGGTGAAGGAGGATTGGGTTCTCGATGTTGTGGTTTAAGGGATTCAACTGGTGGAGATTGTTGTTGTTGTTGATCAGAAGATTCAGCTGATGATGTTTGTTGTTGTTGATCATCAATGTATAGAAGTTATTAAGGAATATGAGCATTCTCATCAACTACATGAGCAAACATCTCCATTTCTTCTCCTTGATATTGCCCAGTGATCTTGTTGATCACAGATCTTCCTAGGTGAGCTTGAACAAGCACTACCTTCTCATTCAATATTGGGCATTGCTTCATTAATAATCAGCTGAATAAACCTTAGAAACATATACATCTTATTTTCCTTCTCCACTCTGATGTGGTCACATAAACATCCCAGAATGTACTTAGCATAATTGTACGTCCTCCCTTCAAATATACCAATGATTCCGGAGGAGATATGCCTTGAAAATCTGTCCAACCCTGACTTCCTGTTGGACATACACTTCAGATAAGTGTGGCATAGAAATCTATACGACTTACACAACCTTCCCTTCTTGATTTAACCATTTTTATAATCACCATCATATCCCATCAGTTGAAAAACTTTTTGAATGTATTCATGGTCGAATACATCAGGGTGTCCTTCTTCACCTTCTCCTAACTCTTGCACCCTCCTTATTGTTCGTTCATCTACCCTCAACTGTTCATTTCTGATTGTAGCATAGACTACCTTTTCATCCTGCTCCTCCTCAGTTCCAGAAATCGATTATGTGATCTTGATAGATAACAGGGTCTGTAGATAGAGCATAGAACAATCTTGATCTTCTCAGATATCGGATAATATCCCTGCACCCATCGGCTATTGAAACCTCTGGATTAAGAAAAGCACAGACATTATGATCTTTCGTGAATCGATTGGCCATTTTGATGTTGTTTGAGAGGTGATTTAGGTGAGAATTGTTGTGTGGAATGAAAATTTTGAATGTTTTGGTGAGAAAGGGGTTTATGGGTGAGAGCGGTTTTCTAGGTTTGCAAAAGTGTTCTGAAAAAGTGAGTAGAAATGCCAACGGTCAATGTATCCTTTATACTCTCTCAGACAATTTAAAAACCTCTTATTTAATGTTGTGGGTCCCATATACTACTTTACCCTTCCGTGGTTATCCACAAGTTTATTCTTCCGCAGCATATCTACGGAAAGCAGAACTTTCCTTTTTGATTTGTTTTAATTTTATTCTTCCGTAGCACATCTACGGAAGACATTTTTTGTTTTTGATTAGTTAATTCTTCCGCAGAACATCTACGGAAGTCAAAACTTAGCTGTTAGTTTTATCCTTAAATTAATTCTTCCGCAGGAACATCTACGAAAGGCAAAATTTGTTATGAATTTGTTGTTTTATCCGTAAGTTACCAATCTACGGAAAGGCAATTTTTGGTCTTTTTGATATATGATCTTAACATAATGATAGATCATTTTTTGTTTGCTATTGGACCTTGTTGACTTTGCTTCATGGCAATTGTGCAAGAAATGGTTTGTTAAAAACTTATAGATATCCTGCAGCCAAGTTAGTACTCAGGTTCCAACTTTCTTCATTTAAAAAATGAAACACATTTGATACTCAGATTTTCATGCAGATTTACTACTCCCCCTAAATTTGTGATTAATCATAAAATTATGCATTTATCAAAATTTTATTAAGAAAATAGCATGAAAAGCAATTATCTGTCAAACTTATTGGCTAAGAAAAGAACAAAAACTATTTACAAGCATTTGCATCATACAATGGGATCATACTATGACACTAAGTAACTTCCTGAACCAGTTTTGTTTAATGATAGAATACATAGATCTAGTACTGATTACAAGTATTATGATCCACATAAATTCAAGCGAGAGTGTAGTTTCACTTTGTCATGCTGTTTGTCATGATTTGGTATTGAATAAAGATAGACAAATATGGACTCCATATTCAATTCACATTAGAGTTTGTCCTCCTTATATGGGTCAATTTATCACTTTTTCACACTTAAAACTATGTTCCTTAAGTTATAAGCTTTATCTTAATATTAATGTTGATATGATATGTAAGCTCTGAATTAATATACAGTTGATCACACTGGATTCTTTTAGAGCTATTCCTTTTTGGAATCTTTTTGATCATCATCAACAGGACACCAGGTCTTTACTTTCGTAAAACAGAGGTGCCTGTGAACCCATGTCTTTGTTTACACAAAACAAAGGGTCCATGATGTGTAAAGATAGAGGTTATAAAGTGTCACAACATAGTGTGCTTAGGTGAATAAGTTGATCACAGCAGGATAAGACTTACTTGCTTGTTCCTCAAAATGGAATTGTCCACAATTTGTCACCTTGGCATTACGTTATACATGAACTTGTATAGATTTCACTCAAGCTGAACCTACTCACATATCAAGTCACATCTGATCAGTATTTATTGTGTGATAAAATTCAGGAAATTAAGCAAAGGCATAGTGTACTATCATTTTGTAACACCTGAAATTTTCTTGTCACGTAAAAGAAAGGAAAAGTTTCATGAAGAAAGAAAAAAGGGACCAAAGATGAGGGGTGTAATGTGTAAATGGTACACAAAAGTCAAAATGCATGTTTTTAAAGGCATGGTCGCCCATATGCCTTTCCTACTACTACTGTTGACCGAAAGGAAGAAGAAAAGAAGCTGAATTTGGGTTTTCTCTCGGTTGTGAAGAAGTAGAAGGCTGAAATCTTCGTTGGTGTTTGAACTCTTGTACAAGCAAGTTTGGAGGAGTTTTGCTTGGTTGCTGCACTAGGTGAGTTCTAGAACCTGGTTTTTATGTGTTTTAAACTTCTTGGGGGTTGAAAATACATGTTTAAAAGGTTTTAAAGCTGTTTTATGTTTTACCGTATGTATATGGGTGATTATGTTCGTGCTTTATGGTGGTTTATGTGCTGTTGATGCTTAGGATGTTGAGTATAAGCTTCGAACAAATGGATAAGCATGATTGGTTAGGAATTGTTGGTGTTTTCGTGGTTGTATGCCTTCTCTAGATGTTAAGCATGTTAGATCTATGATAAGGATATGTTAGATCGAGGATTGGGGACTGAATAATTGCATAAGTGCATTTGCAGGTTGGTTAGTTCATCCGCATTTAAGAGCTGAACATACACTTAAGTACTTTGCTCATGCGCATTTGTTGTATGTTCATCCGCATTTGTAGTTCCTCATACGCCCAAGTGTTCTTCCGCATTTCTTTTGTTCATGCGCACTTGCTACAGTGTTCATGCGCATTTGTGTCAGTCATTCGCATTTGTTCTACCAGCATTTAGTTGGACACTTAGAAAAACCTCTGAAGACTTTCATCCGCATTAGTTATTGTTCATCCGCATTAGTCTCTGTTCATCCACATTTGTCTAAGGACTTAGGATTTTTCTGAAGCTTGGGAAGTAGAATGTAATGGGTAAGTCCTGGAATGTTTTGTTGGTTCATGTCTGTTGTGGTGATGCATGTTGTGGGCTGTTGTTGATGCTTTATACTATGTATAATGTGACTTTATGTGGTATGATGTATGAATGTACATACGTAAAGTATTATGTAATGAAGTGAAAGATAACGATAATGAAAAATAGAAAGTAATGAATAAATGAAAGTCTCGTAAGCAAAGGTTGAGGTGAGTGACCCTGTTGTCGCAACAGACTCGTAAGCCAAGATTGAGGTGAGTGACCGTATTGCCATAAAAGACTCGTAAGGGGTTTAATCAATGAGATTTACCCGAAAGATGTCGTGATGCTCACCCCGGTACTGTGACGGTCTTCGGACATGAGGCGGGGGTGTTGCAAAAAGAGATGGGGTCCTTGTCGCGTACCCTGGTATCGTATCGATCTCCGGACATGAGTTGGGGGTATTGCATGAGACAGGATCCAGATAGAAGTAAAAGATAATGATGAATGTATGAAATGAACGATGGTGAAGATAATAATAAAGATTATCAATGTGTATGTATGATGTGTTGTCACACGAAAGAAATGTACAGTATTTTAAAGGGTATTTTCATATACAACCCTACAAGGTATTTTATGGTTTTAAAACTAGAGCTCACTCAGCAACGCTAACTTTTATGCATTTTCAGTTGGCAGGTAACTTTGCTGAGGATGGCACACGGGGAGGCTACTCGTCGGGGCTAGACTGGCATCCATTCACCCTTAATAATATTGTTGTTTTGTAATCAATTAACTGATCTTTTGTAACTGATAACAAACACAAATGTATTGCTTGGCAACAACGTTTATTAATGAAGTGAATGGTTTTTGATGTTAATTCCGCTGCATTGTTTTAAGAATTATGTAAGGTTTTTATTTAATTATGTTGTGATTGACCAACTATGAGGTCTCCGGGAACGAGGCTTTACAAGTTGGTATCAGAGCCAAAGTTTAAAAGAAATAGGTAAATATTTTCAAAAACCTAAACTTAAACTGAGAATGGGACCGAATGGAGGGATGCCAGCCCGAGTAGCTACGTGCCATCAGGTATTTATTTTCATAATGATAACCGGCATTATGTGCGCATGTTATTTGATTTCCGTGCTTTTAGTAGATTTGAATACTGATGTAGTCAGGATAGGAAATGCTCGGGGGATGAAGAGTAAAGTAAGTTGTCACACCCTCAAAATCCACGTGCGGGGTTTTACCGCGAGGCGCGTGACATACCAGGATCTCAGTCATTAGATACTCAGAACGACTCTATATGTACAAACATTCAAAATCAAAGTTTAACTTTAAATACCGCAGAAGCGTTAAATAAAACAGAAAACCCAAAACAATGAAACATGATTTAAAATTCACAAACAAACGCGCCCAAGCATTATGCAAAACCAAAATATAACTTTTCAAATGAACATAATCCACAAACATTGTTCATGACATGCTGACAACCCAAAGATGCAGACCCGTGAGTGCTCCTAGGCAATTGGCAACCTTAACCTGAGAATAGCATACTAAAGAGTCAACAAAACGGTTTGTGAGTTCAAGAGTTTGCGTTAATCATAAAACAGTAACAGTTGCAAAATATAAGAAGTGTATTGTAATAGATAGCTAGTCTATAAACAATTAGTAATAATCATAGTGATTTCGCGATTGAAGCTGACTGTGTTACGTCTGTTGCCTCCTGCTACGGCTTACCAGGTCATGACAATGTTTGTTAGAACAAAACTGCACCCGTTTGACCTCGAGTCGCACAGGTGGGGCTCGTCAGACCCAGTAGTACTACCCAAAATTTCCCGCTAATATCATTATTAACAATCCGAAAGTGTGAGGACTTTCATGGTATTCAACACTATATCATACTATACACAACTCATATAAATAAAGCGTTTGTAAAACTAGTATGCTATCTCCCCTAAAAGAGAGTATGTAAAAGAGTGGGGCATGAACTCACCTGATGTGCGTACGAAATTACTTAATGTATAACTTGACAAGAAAGAGTGGATAGACAACCCTCAGAGGTCACCTAGAACACATGAGTACATAAGTACGTGTACACAGAATCATAACGAAACCCTAAGTGCTCTACAAATCAAAGAATTCAAGGTTTTAGAAAGACAAGACACATTTGACCCAGTTGACCCGTTTGATCCGTTGGTGACATTATAGGTGAAATTCCATTCTAACAAGCATAACAAATCACACATGATTAACATACAAACTGATCACATATGACACTTCATTACCCACATGTACTACCTAGATCATCATACAACCAGATATCATACAAGTCATGCGATTCTCAAACAACTATCATGCTCAACATAGCTACAACACAACCAATGCATCATACATAGAATCAAATCATGCACAACATGCCATGAGAAGCCACTCACGACTTCACACCCTAAACCCTGCCAATCCTACTAAGTAGGGGCCTCAGATTCGCATGCGTGTATGATGACCATCAACATAACATTTAACAGAATTCTTATCACCCAAGATATTCAACCATGATCAACTACAATCCAAACAATAGCTCTATCAATACCCATATGACCCATTACCATGAATTCCCATAAACAGGCCAAATCAGATAACTAACCAACTAAACATTCATACAACCCAAATAATACATTCTACCACCTTAGAAATCATCCATGAACATACTAACATGATCCTAACATCACAAACATACTCAAACCATTATATTCAAGATTTTGTGCAAATAAAGTTTCCCTTTTGGGAAAGCACATCCCAAAATCTATCAAACACCCAAGACATTCATGAATTCATCAATAATATGCCAATTCAAACTTATGATAGCATCTATACATGATCAACAACATCCAATTACCACTATTCATCAACCTTCATAGCCAAAAGTTACTATCTTTAGTAAGACATGAACTACAACATTCATTCTTGAATTTCTAGCATTCATATCATCAATCTAACACCCAATTATAATCATAAACACATTAACAACATCAATTCATAATCAAATCATAGAATCCATGCAAATAAAGTTACTATTGTTAGTAACCTATAAACAACGCATAAAAACCTTACTTTCTTGCATAATCAACGTTAACTAACATCTATACAATCTAACTAACATCATAAAATCATCAAACAACCAAGAATCGACACCCACATCATCCAATTGGAACTAGGGTTTCGGCCAACATGAAAAACCATCAAAAACATGTAAAAATCTAACCTTTAAACTTGTAATGGCTTGCAATTGATGATTCTAACTTGTTGTATGGCTTGTAATCGACCAAAATCGAGGGTTCCTTGTTTGTTCTTGGCTGAAATCAAAGTGGAGAGGGAGAGGGGATGCAAGTCGCGGCCGTAGGGTATTAGGGTCAGGATTCCCTTTTTTTTATTTTATTTAATTATCCAATATTACCTTTTAAGTCCTTGTAATTTATAATTTATAAAAATTAAGCTTTTAAACTCTTTTTAACAAGGTTTTCAACTAAAATAATACACATATAACTAATAATAACAACTATAATCATTCTCTTTACAAGTTAACAAGTTCACACATTAAATAATTCTCACGTTACGCGATAAAATTCACAATTAATCTTTAAATCGCATAAGCACATAAGCACAACTTAATAATCATAACACCAACTAAATTGTTATCATTTAAACATTATTAATTATTATTAAGTCACCAAAGTTCAACGACAACTAGTGTGTGCTCACAACACGTGTATGCGAGGCTTAACGGAACTAACGGAGTTTGGTAACGGAAAATTACCGGATGTCACATTATCCCCATGTTGAAAGAATTTTTGTCCCGAAAATTACGTTAAATGGTGAGTGTTCCATCACTGGTCTACTACATTGGCATAAAGTAATCGAAATCGAGTGAGTTTTGGGTGAGTTGTCACATCATCCCCATGTTGAAAGAAATTTTGTCCCGAAATTTAAATCAGTACCTTCGCCTGCTGGCATCGTCTTTTCGAATAGTTGAGGATACTTAAGCTTCATCTGGTCCTCATGTTCTCACGTGAATTCTCGTCCACGTCTCGAGTTCCATCAAACTTTGACAATGGGTATCTTGCTTTGCTTAAGTGTCTTCACCTCACGATCCATCACTTGGACCGGTTCCTCAATGAAGCGTAATTGTTCGTCTACTTGAACTTCTTCCAGCGGTACGACCATCGTTTCATCCGTTAAGCACTTCTTCAGATTTGAAACATGGAATACATCATGGATTCCACTTAGCGAATCAGGTAGGGCTATTCGATAGGCCACTAGACCTATTCTTTCCAAGATCTCAAATGGTCCAACATATCTTGGATTTAGCTTTCCTCGCATACCAAACTGGATCACACCTTTCCATGGTGAGACCTTTAGTAAGACCTTATAACTAATCTGAAACTCTAGAGGTTTCTGTCGCTTATCAGCATAACTTTTCTGTCTATCGCGCGCTGCAGCCATGCGATTCCTTATCTGTACAATCTTCTCAGTTGTCTCATGTACTAGCTCGGGACCTGTTAGCTGGCTATCACCAATTTCAGCCCAGCAAACCGGTGATCTACATTTTCTCCCATACAAAGCTTCGAAAGGTGCTGCCTTTATGCTAGTGTGATAACTGTTGTTGTAAGAAAATTCCACCAATGGTAGGTGAACTTCTCAGTTATTCCCGAAGTCAATCACACAAGCACGTAGCATGTCCTCCAAAGTCTGTATAGTACTCTCACTTTGACCATCAGTTTGTGGATGATAAGCAGTACTCATATCCAATCGCATACCCAAAGATCTCTGCAGTGATTGCCAGAAGTGCGATGTGAAACGAGAATTGCGGTCAGAAATAATTGAGATTGGTACACCATGCCTCGAAACGATCTCCTTCAAATAGAGTCGGGTTAATTTCTCCATCTTGTTTGTTTCCTTTATCGCTAGGAAATGAGCAGACTTTGTTAATCTATCCACGATAACCCATATTGTGTCGTAACCAGTAGAAGTTCGAGGTAACTTAGTAATAAAATCCATTGATATCTAATCCCACTTCCACATAGGGATCTCGGGTTGTTGTAATAGTCCAGACGGTTTTTGATACTCCACTTTTACCTTTGAGCAGGTCAGACACTTGCTTACATATGTAGATACATCCGCCTTCATGTTAGGCCACCAATAGTGCGCCTTCAGATCATGATACATCTAGTCAGATCCAGGATGTATAGAGTACTTAGACTTGTGTGCCTCACTCATGACCAAGTCTCTCAGATTTCCGTGTAAAGGTACCCAAAGTCTATCCATGAAGTAACGAATTCCATCTGATTTTAGTTCCAATTGTTTTTCCATTCCCCTTAACGATTCAGACCCAATGTTTTCTGCTGTCAAAGCTTTTATCTGAGCCTCTTGGATTTGTTCAGGTAACCGTGTGCTAATGGTAAGCTGCAAAGCTCGCACACATCGGGGCTTAGCAGTTTCTTTCCTACTCAGCACGTCAGCGATTACATTTGCTTTCCCCGGATGGTATCTGATAGCACAGTCATAATCGTTCAGTAATTCTACCCAGCGTCTTTGCCTCATGTTCAATTTCTTTTGCTCTAAGATGTGCTGAAGACTCTTGTGATTGGTATAGATAGTGCACTTGGTACCGTACAAGTAATGTCTCCAGATCTTTAAGGCAAAAACTACCGCACCCAGTTCCAAGTCATGGGTGGTATAGTTCTTCTCATGAACCTTTAGTTGCCTAGAGGCGTAAGCTATTACCTTATCCCGCTGAATCAATACACACCCAAGTCCTTGAATGGAAGCGTCATAATAGACTACAAAATCGTCACTTCCTTCCGGTAACGCTAATATCGGTGCGCTACACAGTTTATTTTTCAGCAACTGGAAGGCAGATTCCTGACTCTCACCCCATTTGTACGTCGTTCCCTTGTGAGTCAAGGCTGTGAGGGGTTGAGCAATCTTAGAAAATCCTTCGATGAACCGTCGATAATATCCCGCTAATCCAAGGAATTGTCGTATCTCACTTGGTGTCTTAGGAACAGACCAATTCTTTATCGCTTCAATCTTTGCAGGATCAACATGTATTCCCTTCTTGTTGACAATATGACCCAAGAATTGCACCTCACGTATCCAGAAATCACACTTAGAAAACTTTGCGTATAGTTGCTCCTTTCTAAGTAATTCCAAGATTAATTGTAAGTGCTCTCCATGTTCTTCCTCAGTCCTTGAGTATATCAGTATGTCATCAATAAAGATGATAACAAACTGATCAAGATAGGGTTTGCACACGCGATTCATGAGGTCCATCAATACTGCTGGTTCATTCGTCAACCCAAATGGCATGACCAAAAATTCATAGTGACCATATCGTGTATGGAAGGGAGTCTTCGAGATGTCCTCTTCTCGAACTCTCAGCTGATGATACCCAGACCTCAGATCAATCTTAGAGTAATAGCTTGATCCTTGCAGTTGATCAAACAAATCATCTATACGAGGTAAGGGATATCTATTCTTGATTGTGACTTTGTTCAGTTCCCTATAGTCAATGCACATTCGGAATGTACCATCCTTCTTCTTGACAAATAGAACTGCCGCTCCCCAGGGCGACAAACTCAGTCGGATAAACCCTTTATCCAATAGCTCTTGTAGTTGGGCGGATAATTCCTGTAGTTCGTTTGGAGCTAACCGGTAAGGTGCTCTCGCAATTGGAGCGGCTCCTGGAGTCAACTCAATTTGGAATTCAACTTGACGATAAGGTGGTAATCCAGGCAGGTCTTCCGGAAACACCTCAGGAAACTCGTGAACTACGGGGATATCCTCTATCTTCTTTTCCTCGGTCTGTTTATATATGACGAGTGCCAATATGGCCAGTCGGCCCTTTCGTAACAACTTATGTGCCTTTATGAACGAGATGATGCCTATCACCCCACCACTCCTATCACCTCTGACCGTAAGGACTTCTTCACCAATAGGAATCCGTATGATCTTCTCGTGGCATATGACTTCTGCTTGTTTACCGGAAAGCCAATCCATGCCTACTACTACATCAAAACTTCCTAGTGTAACAGGCATGAGATCTATGGCGAATGTATGACCAGCAAGCTCTATCTTGCAGTCTCTAAGAATATGCGTTACGTGAATCTGTGTATCGTCAGCTAACTCTACGGTGTATTTAGATTCTAAGGCTGAGGGCATATCACTTAAAAGACTACAAAACTTAGTGGACATGAAACTTCTATCGGCTCCGGTGTCGAATAATACGGTAGCAAAACGACCATTAATCGAAAATTTACTAGTTACAGTTGTAGGATCGTTTAGAGCCTCACCTGAGCCAATGACGAAGGCTCTTCCTTTGGCTCCATTGTTATTTCCACCATTTTTGTTGCCATTACCATTGTTGTTGTTATTATTGTTGTTGTTGCCATTGTTGCTGTTGCCATTACCATTCCTCCTGAGCTGGGGATAGTTGTGTCTGTAATGGCCTTCTTTTCCGCATTCAAAACAACCTTTCGGAGTTTCTTGTGATTTTTGAGGCTTCTTCATCAGTTCACCCCGGCAGTCCTTCGCTGCATGCCCAACTTTACCACAGCGTTGGCATCGGAAGTTGTCACACCTACCGGTGTGATGGTAGTTGCATCGATTACACTTGGGACTTTTCCCCACATAGCCTCCTTATCCCTGCGATGCCGAGGATGACTGATTGAAATTTCGGTTGTTATTAAACCTCCTTTGTTGCTGGGGAGGTTGCTACTGCTGTTGTACCTGTTGCTGCTGTTGTCGGGCACAATAGCAATCGCGCCCCGTTTGGGTAACCGTCCTTGCTCAACTGCCTTTTCATTCAGCCTGTGGGCTGTCCGGATAGCCTGCTGTATGGTAGTGGGGTTAGAGGCAGTTACCATACTTTGAATTTTGGGTGCCAATCCCCGTATATAATGCTCAACCCTCTTGTGCATTTCATTCACCATCCCCGGGCATAAAGTGGCTAGTTCATGAGATCGAGTAGTATAAGCCTCAATCTCAGAACCTTGCATCTTGAGTTGCCAAAACTCAATCTCCAGTTTCTGCACTTCATTGCGGGGGCAGTATTCTTCAGTCATGATTTCCTTGAATTCATCCCAAGGAAGTTCGTTGGCCATGGCTTGACCCAGCATTTGCACATGGGCATTCCACCAAGAATGTGCTACACCCTCAAGTGTTCCGGTCGCGGACTTCACTTGGTCAGCTGGCGGACAGTTACATTTCGCGAATACAGATTCAATTTTCTCAAACCACCGTACTAATCCCACAGCTCCTTCCGTCCCGCTGTAGGTGTGAGGTTTACAATCCATGAAGGACTTGTAAGTACAAGGTGGAGGTCCTGTTTTGACAAACCATACATTAGTTAGGTATCCCAGACAAGTAACTAGGATAATTGGTTAAACCATCTTTTATCATTTACCTGCTGGCTGTCCAGTTTGGGCAGCAGCCACTGCTGCCTGAACATGTTCGTTGATTAAAGCAGCCAATTCCGCAGGCGTCATGTTTATGGCTCAGGCACCACGGCCTCCGGCGCCACGTCCACGAGCACGCCCACGTCCTCTTCCGCGTGTGTCCATTTTTCACTTTACAATTCAAAAATACAATAATGAGTATCATCCAACACATTAATCTCATCGAAGTACAGTAAACAATAAGAAATAATGGATTCACCACAACCATAACATTTATAACAAAAATAATATCCAAAGATAAATAAATTGCAAATGAGTCACAAAGTATTCCACCAATGTCAAAATTTAAGTTTGTTAGTTGGGTGGGAAACAACCCTTCCCACATAGGTTTCAGAAGAAAGAAACACTATATAGTCTAAGTCATTTATATGTAGAGCTAGTCCAATACATCAGATCCATCGCTGTCTTCCTCCATCTCAGCAGGTTCTTCCTCGAGGGCTTCCTCCGGTTCCTCTTCCGGGTCTTCCTCTTCCGAGTCTGCCACTGGTGCAGGGGCTTCAGCAACCTGAAGTGCTACAAGCTGTGCTTCCAGTTCAATAAACCTATTGTCGATCGCCATATTATGATGGTCTTGCTCGTCCATGCGCCCAGTAAGTGCCACCACATTACCTGCCAGTGTGTAATGTCCTCCTATAGCCATCGAGAGTCATTCTTCAAGCGTATCCATTCGCAATCGTAGTTCTCGCACTTCGTGTCTCAGGTCAAAATTTTCACCGGTGAGTTTCCTGACATGCTGCCGCTCGGTGTCCAGCGCAGCCACTAGTGCAGCAAATGCTTGCTCTTGAGGAATATCCAAAGTAGGAAGTGTATTAGATGTGGATGCTGTCGATGATCTCGTCCGTGGTCGGGTAGGGGCTACCGGTGGTACTCGCTCCCGGTAAGTAATGTGACGTATGAAGGTAGGATAGTAGGGTTTTACCGCGAGGCGCGTGACATACCAGGATCTCAGTCATTAGTTACTCAGAACGACTCTATATGTACAAACATTCAAAATCAAAGTTTAACTTTAAATACTGCAGAAGCGTTAAATAAAACAGAAAACCCAAAACAATGTAACATGATTTAAAATGCGCAAACAAACGCGCCCAAGCATTATGCAAAACCAAAATATAACTTTTCAAATGAATATAATCCATAAACATTGTTCATGACATGCTGACAACCCAAAGATGCAGACCCGTGAGTGCTCCTAGGCAATTAGCAACCTTAACCTGAGAATAGCATACTAAAGAGTCAACACAATGGTTGGTGAGTTCAAGAGTTTGCGTTAATCATAAAACAGTAACAGTTGCAAAATATAAGAAGTGTATTATAATAGATAGCTAGTCTATAAACAATTAGTAATAATCATAGAGATTTCGCGATTGAAGCTGACTGTGTTACGTCTGTTGCCTCCTGCCATGACTTACCAGGTCGTGACAATGTTTGTTAGAACAAAATTGCACCCGTTTGACCTCGAGTCGCACAGGTGGGGCTCGTCAGACTCAGTAGTACTACCCAAAATTTCCTGCTAATATCATTATTAACAATCCGAAAGTGTGAGGACTTTCATGGTATTCAACACTATATCATACTATACACAACTCATATAAATAAAGCGTTTGTAAAACCAGTATGCTATCTCCCCCAAAAGAGAGTATGTAAAAGAGTGGGGCATGAACTCACCTGATGCGCGTACGAAATTACTTAATGCTTAACTTGACAAGAAAGAGTGGATAGACAACCCTCAGAGGTCACCTAGAACACATGAGTACATAAGTACGTGTACACAGAATCATAATGAAACCCTAAGTGCTCTACAAACCAAAGAATTCAAGGTTTTAGAAAGACAAGACACATTTGACCCAGTTGGCCCGTTTGATCCGTTGGTGACGTTATAGGTGAAATTCCATTCAAACAAGCATAACAGATCACACATGATTAACATACAAACTGATCACATATGACACTTCATTACCCACATGTACTACCAATGCATCATACATAGAATCAAATCATGCACAGCATGCCATGTGAAGCCACTCACGACTTCACACCCTAAACCCTGCCAATCCTACTAAGTAGGGGCCTCAGATTCGCATGCGTGTATGATGACCATCAACATACCATTTAACAGAATTCTTATCACCCAAGATGTTCAACCATGATCAACTACAATCCAAACAATAGCCCTATCAATACCCATATGACCCATTACCATGAATTCCCATAAACAGGTCAAATCAGATAACTAACCAACTAAACATTCATACAACCCAAATAATACATTCTACCACCTTAGAAATCATCCATGAACATACTAACATGATCCTAACATCACAAACATACTCAAACCATCATATTCAAGATTTTGTGCAAATAAAGTTTCCCTTTTGGGAAAGCACATCCCAAAATCTATCAAACACCCAAGACATTCATGAATTCATCAATAATATACCAATTCAAACTTATGATAGCATCTATACATGATCAACAACATCCAATTACCACTATTCATCAACCTTCATAGCCAAAAGTTACTATCTTTAGTAAGACATGAACTACAACATTCATTCTTGAATTTCTAGTATTCATATCATCAATCTAACACCCAATTATAATCATAAACACATTAACAACATCAATTCATAATCCAATCATAGAATTCATGCAATAAAGTTACTATTGTTAGTAACCTATAAACAACGCATAAAAAACGTTACTTTCTTGCATAATCAACGTTAACTAACATCTATACAATCTAACTAACATCATAACATCATCAAACAACCAAAATCGACACCCACATCATCCAATTCGAACTAGGGTTTTGGCCAACATGAAAAACCATCAAAAACATGTAAAAATCTAACCTTTAAACGTGTAATGGCTTGCAATTGATGATTCTAACTTGTTGTATGGCTTGTAATCGACCAAAATCGAGGGTTCCTTGTTTGTTCTTGGCTGAAATCAAAGTGGACAGGGAGAGGGGATGCAAGTCACGACCTTAGGGTATTAGGGTCAGGATTCCCTTTTTTTTTATTTTATTTAATTATCCAATATTACCTTTTAAGTCCTTGTAATTTATAAAAATTAATCTTTTAAACTCTTTTTAACAAGGTTTTCAACTAAAATAATACACATATAACTAATAATAACAACTAGAATCATTCTCTTTACAAGTTACCAAGTTCACACATTAAATACACACGTTCTCACTTTACGCGATAAAATTCACAATTAATCTTTAAATCGCATAAGCACATAAGCACAACTTAATAATCATAACACCAACTAAATTATTATCATTTAAACATTATTAATTATTATTAAGTCACCAAAGTTCAACGGCAACTAGTGTGTGTTCACGACACGTGTATGCAAGGCTTAACGGAACTAACGGAGTTTGGTAACGGAAAATTACCAGATGTGACATAAGTGGCTAATCATAACTGGCCACTGTAATTAGGGATTTACTATACTTAACATAAAATGAGCTATTAACTTGAATGACCATGTTGGTGTTTGAATCTTATAGTGATTAGAGGATGGCTGGAGGTAGATCATCTAAGGCTTCTAGAGGTGGAGTACGGGGTGGTCGTGCTGGTAGACCACAGGCCCAAAGAACAAGGAAAGGACTGCAGAGACGGCTCTTGGTGAGCCTGGGCTTCATCACCCAGAGGGCGGTGATGAGAGTGCCAACCTGAGGGCCTCAGTGAAAGAGGCAATGGTGGAGGAGGTTCACCAAGTCATGCAGACGATCCTACCATCTGGCGTGACCGAGGTGATTCAGGCTGTAAGGGAGGATGAGAGGAAGGAAAAGGAGGAAGAGAGAAGGGCTGCTGCTGGGGAGAAGGGAGAATGAGGGAGATCATGATGATGAGGAGGAGATGAATGCTGAAAGGGGAGCCTCCAGTGATGAAGAAAGGGTAGAGGTGCGGGAAACCGCGAGGGGATGCAGCTACGGGACATTCCACCGGTGTAAACCCCCTACTTTTGACGACAATGGTAACGCTGCAGCTGCCCACCGCTGGGTTAGAGAGATGGAGGCAGTGTTGGATATTAGTGAGTGCAGGGAGGACTAGAATGTGAAATTTGCCACTCACTCATTCGTTGATTTGGCTTTGTGTTGGTGGGACAATATTGTCCAAGCCGAGGGCAGCAGGGCCATCGGGAGGATGAGATGGGGAGATTTGAAGAAGTTGATTGTTAAGGAATTCTATCCTCACAGGGAACTAGACATAATAGAGAGAGAGAGTTCCTACAGCTGGATGTGGGAGCCATGACCCACCAGCAATACACTGCCAAGTTCAACGAAATGGCTAGGTTGGTGCCAGACCAGGTGACACCCGCGTCAAGGAAAATCAAGAGGTACATTTAAGGGTTGCCTGCTGATATCCATAGGCATTTGATTGTTGCCTGGACGGGTACCTTTCGATCGGTGGTAGACCTGGTGGGTAGATTGTATGATGAAAGGGAGGAGGCTGTGGTGTAGGTGAAGAAGACGGGTGGTGGTGACAAGAACTGGAAAGGAAACGGTTTGGACATGGTGGTTTCACTCCAAATAATAAGAGGATGAGGATGGATGACTGAAGAGTGGGGTCATCAAGCTTGAGGATGAAGAAGTGTGGCAAATATAGGAAGGAGCACACTGGCCA